>JAANSN010003913.1:0-16784 GCA_036850665.1 Dicranocentrus wangi | reverse complement strand
GGCTTCCGGAAGAACTTTCTGAATTATTTTTTGAGGTAAACCTACTTCCCAGTAAATGAGCACTCATTGTTTCTTCTGTTGACGAAATGGACGTCTCTGTACTTTCTTCTTCGCTAAAATGTGTGCTGGGGTCATCAGCTAAACTGAAGCTAGTATTGATCATGATTGTCCGTTTCCAGTTTTGTATTAAAATTATATATAATCCACTATTCGGTGGTCCTTGTACGCTGGCGTGATGTGATTTAGAGGTTCATTAGAAACTGCAAAAACAGCCAAGTACCCAGTTGGACTCGATTACACGTGTTGCAACCTGAAAAGTATTTTTTTTAAAATGTACACATGAAATTATAGTATACTATAATAAGAGCGGTGTCATAATTATGTTTGTTAAAAGAAGTTTTTGCGCAGTACTATGAGACTTCGTGAAGTAGTCGGCACAACTAGCACACTTTTTAAAAGTAAGCATCCGCAGTATACCAGCCTTCACTTTTTAATGAAGCCTTACATCTATCAACAGAAGGAAAAATCCGTACAATAATAATAGTGTTTCCCCCGGCAAATATATACCTATACAAACATTTCCATAAAAAGTTGAGAATTATGAGAGAACTGATGACAGCGGAGAAAGTATGGAAAGCCCCCTTCCGATTTGAGCACGATGAGCTGGTCCAAATTAACTTCCACATCACAGCGTGGTACGATTTCGAACGTAAATGAAAGCTGTGCTCCCTGTCGTAAAGTGAGTTAGCTTGTTGGCTATACTTTTAATTTATTCTCAACAAGCAAATCGTTTACATCAATGAATACATAATATCAGCGCTCTGCATCGGAGTGTCTACTAGGGGACATAATAAGAAGGGGGTCGATCATATATCAGAGAAAGAAGTATATAAACCTAATCAACTGACAGGTTCAGACCATGCACACATATCAAATCCCAGAAAAGCAGTTCACAAGAGAGACCGCACCGTACATAAATACATGTATAAGGAAAAAAGGGGAGAGTTTCCTTTCCTCTTCCCCTACACAAGTTAGTCATGTCGACATTATTCCCTCTGACTCTGACAATGACGACTAATGCATACCGTAATGCCGCCGGACAGATTATCATAATCTAATCGATAGCAAACAACAATAAAAAATTATACAGTTTACCCAGAGAATTCGTGTGATGTGAGCTTAATTTAGGTAAATGGTGAACGTGATACTCAACCCGAGTATATCACAATTATATACATTGCATTTCGGATACAGCAGGAAACAATCAACGACAATCAACCAGCTTCAACGTTAACCGTGTCAATTACTGAACAACGAAACAAACCGTGTTTTGTGAATTCGCATCCCCAAAGTATATAACCAACCCTAATCAAGTTAGCTATATAGATCATCATATCACGAAACTCGTGGGTAATGTGAAACCGTCAGTGAAACATGTCACACCAAACTTTACTTCTCTAAATCATTTGTCCACGTGCTAATCACAATGTTAGTATAGTTAGAAATACACGCTTCGTCAACAATGCATCTCCCTAAAGAAAGTTCGTCATGTTCACTTTCCATTTTCCGGTAAAAAATATAATCCAATAATACCAGATTAAGAGAGTGTCCATGTCCATTCCGCAGCTGTATTCTGTGGAAGAGCAATCCCATTACTGGTGCTAACAAAAAATGGAAAATTCCATAAAAGGAAAACTGAAATTGATGTTTCCTGGTTTCCTTTGTGTGCGGAAAGGACACGACGCATTTTCCCAGTCCTACTCGTCATGTCATCATCCTTCATAATATTGTGTCGTTCTCTTACGGAAAAAAGTGTCTTTTAAGCTTACTTTCCGAATTCACGAGAGGATATAAATAATATAACAGGACATCAGGAAGTGGGAGGAAAAGACATTCTGATATATTCGAATCGGTGAATGGACCAACAACAGAAGGATGGATGGACATGAAAGCCCAGTTATGCTGGTCAACCATCGCCAAATTATATTGTGCTGAAAGTATAATGTGTGTATAATGCACTGTATCACGGAAAGGGGCAAGTTCGGTCAACAACTTTTTTTAACTTCCCCACTTCCCCGCATCCATTATCTTCAGATACAAAATTTTTGTAGACACATCTCTCCGAATATGCCTTCTTGGAAATGTTGTTTGTCAATGCCATATGCCATCCACGAGTCACGAGAAAAGTTTCGTTTGGATTTAGCTGACATACGTAGTACGTACGACAGAACAGAAGTGAAATTATTCAAGAAGAAAATCGCATTTGGGTATTTTCTTCCGGTAAGCAAGATCGGAACGTAAGATGCAAAATCGAATTCACGCACTGAATAAAACCGCATTCCAAAAGTAAAAGAACCCGGTGTATTTTAACTCACGGACTTTCTTTTTCTCGCCTGATATACATTGTATTGTATCAAGGGCCACCGCCCACCATACGTCTGGTCAATTCTCAACAGAAAATCCTTTTTGGATAGATTCGCGTTGTTAGATCCATCATCCAAATACCATGCATAATCGGGAATTCGAAATACTTACATTATAATAGCAGAAGTTTGCGACAACAGCGTAAAAGTTATTTGAATTTTAGATGCCAACATTTACATACCAATATGATAACGCGTGTTTGGTCGTGCGGAAAATAGAGGACTGATTGAATGGCTGCATCCACAATAATATTTGCATGCCATATTCCAACCACGTTTCGATTGGAGTAGTGCAAATTCGGTTTGAAACAATAACACAATAACAATGTAACGAACGTTGCGCATTTACACAAAAAAAACTGAGGTAACTTTTATCACAAGAACGACAGAGGAAAAGGAGTTATAAAAAATAAACAAAACACGCCGTTTCCAGAATAACGCTCCTCACAACTCAAGGAGTCTTGTTTGTGAGCAAGTTTTAATGTCATACGGGATAACTTTTTTTTTACAACGAGTGGACTTTTCGTTATGCTATAGTTATGCAGTGAGTTATATAGCTAATGTGCACTGGAGAATTCACTCCATAGACTCCATATAGTCCTATTCCAAACGGGCACAACAGTATTTTAGTTGCATTACTTGGGAACAATATATGCAATGAATGTGCTACGGTGATAAACAGCGAGTGCATGTGATGTGTATATAGTAAATGCTTTGCCAGTGTCAGTCGACTACCGGTCATATAATCGTGAAAGTTAAAGCAAGCTAGAGAAAGCGGTCTGACCCGACTATATACTCGTGTTGGAAATGCAATCGTACTAGAATGGCGTGCAATCTTTCTCATATATACTACCGTTATGTAACAAAGAAAACTAATCGATCCTTGCATCGTGTACTCATTCAAAAATTTAATCGATCCTCGTTGTGTATATAAATGTATAGCTCTCTTCAGCATTGCATGTAATACTCACAGTCAGTATAGGTTGTTGTGTTCGTGAGCAAATGACAACGATTTAGAGGAGAAACGACAATTTTCATTCGAATTGTTGCATGTCTTGAAAACTATGAATTAACAGGACTCACGTTCATACTGCACGATTGCAATGCCAGAATTGGCTCAACTTTACCTTACCTTTTGTATACCTTCACTTGAACTGGCTAGAACTGCTATTTACGGTTTTTATTCTTAGTTTGTGTATTTTATTTACATGGAACATGAAATGCATGTAATAAACCGTACCTTCATATTCCTAACGCTCCGTGTCGTAAACAGCGCACGTGAGTAATACGGTACGACCTTATCACAACCCTGCCCTAGTCGCTCAAGCAAATTGCTTCATTGCCATATTGCTCATATGCCCTTCAAAAAAAATTCTCTTCGAGGATAAAGTAATTCGCTTGAGGTACATTCCAATCATTCCCGGTGAAAGCTCTCGAGGTCCACTTAGCGTCACGAAAAACCTGACCGTTGAAAATAACAAGATTCTTTCCTACTTTTTAAACTATTCCCTAATGATATCAGTTTATAACAAATTCGACGGCACGAAACTTTTCAAGTATATTCCAGAACACAAGTCAAGAGCTTTTTTGACACTTGTGCCAACCTGCCTGCCTATTTTCGATTTCTCCCCTTTACAACTGATCTACAGGAGGGATATATTCAACGGTCTTTCATTCTCTCCATAGATTCAAACTCGAGTTGAACGTGATTCCGTAACCTCTATGGGGCGTTCCGTCTTCTCGGGTAATGTAATATAAGTCTTATCTTCAATATATAAAATGAGAAGGAATCAACCTTTAACCAAAGCTTCCTATACTTCTTTTTATATTTCTTTATAAAAATATCAAGCGAACAAATCACCAAACGAATCGACCGATGACTTTCCCTAGTTGTTTCTCCACTTAAGTCAAGGTGGATACAACCCGCGTCTGATACACTTATTATACCAGAGATGCACTTATTTGGACAAATTTATTGGATTGGGGGTGAATATTAGCTTTTTTATGCGCAAATTCAAATACACGATGCCGACCATGAATGCATTCTTGCATCTACAAAAGCAGGGTAGCAGCAAGAGGGATAGCTTAAAACTGAACGCTAGCCAGCTTCCATTTTTAGTTAACATTATACTGCACAACCATCAATAAATGAATGCAACTGCAACAGAATGCAACGATACAACGTGGAAATACTGGAACTGTTTCATAGGCAGAGATTCAGTTCTATAAGCATACAAAATCCCAAGATATATAGTAAATGCATACACCATGGAATGACGCGTTTTCGCATAAATTATGCACACAAAGACACTGAGTTTTTATGGAGTTCCCTCCGCTGAGCAGCAGGAAGCTTACCAGAGATTATTTCCCTATGTAGTACTTTAAACAGATGTGGGGGCCGCTGCTGCGACAAAAACAAAGTTTTCAAATTCCTCCACTTCTCTTCCTTTTATTTCTGCGTTTTGAGCCAAAAAAGAATCATTTCTTTTCTGTGCATTTATATTACAAGAACTATAAAAGCAACAGTATCACACAGCAGCTGGGTGAATTTTTGGAGTATTGCTTCGTGTGTCATTGCAACGCGTTTGCCAACTTCAAGATATAAAATGTCCAGAAAAGAACAACAGTCACTTTCTCCACTTTTTCCTGCCTTGAAATGTCATTACAAATTCAACCTACAAGCTTCTATATAAACAGCTAGTGATTCTAATACATGCCCAGACAAGATCGAAAACATTTGTAAGGAGAAACTATATATCATAGAATGCTCAAATGCCGTATAGCAATTACTTCATTCTAGAGACCTTCCTTCAAATCTATTTTATACCTAGAGCAAAACCATGAAACTACTTCGTTTGCGACGGGTATTGAATGGTCTCATAAACTCTGGGATTCCAGGAAAGTATATGATACAACTAACTGTACTATACAGCTAACACATCTCTTTTAAGGCAAGGTAAGGGTCAAGAACCAAAGCGAGCTCCGAAGCAATAATGTGAAATCCCTTGAGACCTAAACTGGGAATTCCAGTCTATTACATTTTCACTCCTGTCCAGCTCATCCATTCGTTCTTTTTACTCACTGGGCTACTCCATGCTCTTCAAATATTGGCTTTTCTACCCAATGGTCCTTTACTCATCGCTCGTATGACAGGCTGAAACAGTCACGCAGATTGAACTGGTGAGCCTGCAGTCTTGAGATATGATGTAAGTCTTCCCATCTCCCTTCAAACATGTACAAGTGTGGCCCGGGAACTCAAGATATTGACTAAAACACATACCCTATTAGCAAAAACGACAGTAACCAAAGTTCACAGTACAGATGAGCTGTTACAAGAACCAAACTAGTCTATAGTCCCACTTGATCAAATACCACTTTCTCCTCTTGCCTCTTACCAACAATACAGCAGCTTCAATCATGCAATCTTTGTGTAGTGCGCAATGTACCTTTCATTTTTTGTTACTTTTGTCTCTCTTTCTGGTGATCTTTGGAATTTTCTATTTCTCCCTAGCACATAGATGCAGTTAGGTTAGGTAGCATCAGCATCTTCTTTTCCACTTTTTAGATTTAAATCGATACTCCAAACTTTTTCTAATAGGTATGGAAGACAGTCCTCACTGTTTTGTAACATCACGTCCATTTCTCGAGTTTAACTATAGCTATTGGTTTGAAGCACCACCGTGTGCCACTTCAGAACGCGAAAGAAAGAAGTGTGTGTGCTGTAGCGTAGTCCCTCCATCCATCCCCGTCCCCAATTTTAGCTCACCCTATTTCTTTCTCCTTCCCTATCGTTTTTGAAATTGAATTGAATCTCAATCCGACGTGAAAGAATTCAGGAGACGAGCTTAGGCAGAAATCAACATCATGTATGCAGGGGTTATCGGCAACACTGATTTCAAAGGAAGTGATACAATTGGATTTTGCAATAGCTAATCAGTGATTTTTCAGTGCTATAAAGGACAATCCCGCACTCCTTACTTCTACCTTTGAAAGGTTTATTTAATACTGCATTTCCGACTCTTCGTGGTATGAGATGCCTACTGAATTACAACAACGCCTCCTCAATGCAGATCCACCAAGCTTAAGTAGAAATACGGACGAAACCCCCTCAGAGAACTAATGGGCATAAGTGCTCCACACATTTAACTTCATTTGTGATCAACTTTTTGGGGGTTACTAACCACGACTAACTACTCACTACACCAACTGCATTCTTTCAAAGTCTATAGTTTACTTCCCACATTTCAATGCCACACTCCCCCAAAGTGTCCCTCTCGTAGAAGAATAAAAGAAACTAGCATTTTGTTTTCCAAAATAAAAAAAGTTATATAACTTATATACCAACAACAACGACTTGCCAATACAAGAATACTTACCTTAGATATCCATTCACATCATCATCATTTAGTATATACACAAAGATAACGTGTAATTGTACTTTAGCCAGATGGAAAACGCGAAAGGGGAATTTCTCCTTGTTCAGCAGAAACGCTATATCAGTTAAGCCATGCAGTGAATAAATCGGAGGAAATATAGTTCGATACAACCATACAACCACATCTATCCTAACAATAGCACAATATATCAGTGTTACACTAACTTTTATAGTGTGCGCTATATTCATTAAGAAACAATAAAAGAATGGTTTGAACCGAAACAGAAAGAGAGCGACCGAGAAAGAATGGAAGCAGTATAGCAGTATCTCTTCGGTCACAATACAGAACACTAAATACATAAAGTAGATAAAAGGAGTTCAGGGAAAAAAGGCAACATGTGTGGCACAACGCTCCCATATTATTTATTGCATTACGCATTACATTTATTCTTGGGTAATAGACCCTTTTATCATCACGTAATGAGCCTTTTTTCCTTCGCCGCTCAAAACCCAGCAGCCTCCTCCGGCAACAAAGTAAATGCTTCCATTCAGGAACACACGGACAAAACAGAAGCACACATATTGCTCGTTGCACTTTTTTGTTTAAGTGAAAACTGCAACTCCGAAAAAGCCCACTGGTCATTGAGGGTGCTCACTTGACCATGTCTTATGACATCAATGAAGTTACGGATAGCTTTGAAATGATTTTCATGTTACGGAACAATATGCGTAAAGCCTATTGTTGCATTTTCAATGATTTTGGAAAGCATGAAAAAACAGTGACCACTGCCACTACAAAAGAATGAAATGAACCCAAACTATGAAATGACGTGAAATGGCATGTGATGTACTTACTGTTTACTCCGTTGAAACGACCTACAGCGACGTTAAAGTTAAAACCATCAAACTAATATGTTGTGCCTTTTCTGTATCTACCGTGCACGGATAGGAATAAGACTATGAAAATCTAAAATAAAGCCTGCCATTACCACAGAAAAGCAAACTGATTCTTCCAGTAACGCATCTGCTTCATCATGATGACTCGATGACTTTTGAAGTTTTACTATTTGCGTACTTATATACTTTGAGTAAAATCAGACCGGAGAATCAAAATCATTATCGCACACAGAATAAATAATCCACAAATATCAAACTCACAATTGATACAGTTCAGAATTCGAATTAAATCTTCAAATTAGATCATTTTTCACAGAATAAGTAAACCGTGAAATAATCAGTAGCAATCAATGCGATACATTGCACTGACTAAGGAAATTGTAGCAACAAATATATCGTCCGTCACGTTTAAACAAAATCACAGTAAACTATGTCAAGTTGAGGTACAAAAGTAGAACTGAAATCGAGGAAAATTGTGAGCCGACGCGAGGCACATTTTGCTGAGAGCACATGTATGTGTATGTGTCATAGAACAATAGCTACCTTCATACTTTACAAGGACAAATTTTCACGTTCATGCCAGTCAAAGCGTACTTTATATCTCCGCTAAATAAGAGATTCCTTCGCGAACCAGTGCAGTGACAACATCAAACATCACACTATCTACCAACATTTAAGTCTAATTTCCACGCTTCCGTGACTCTGGCTGCTTATGAGCAAACAGTAACTTAAACTTGTAAACAATGCAGAATGAGTTTGTAACCAGTCTTCATCATCACCATCCCCACTGCTCACTAACAAGTCACATTTTATTACTTGATTCATAAACTTGCATCTTTATTCGACATTCTCAGCCGTGTAGTGCGATTATCACCAACGTGCGAAAGAAACGAGAATCGTCGTGAATAAAAATGAAAGCCTACACACATAACTAGAATTTCGAGATAAAATCTTGTTTCGTACCTGAAAATTAGTTAAAAAAGGAACTGAAGAGGTTTACTATCTTACGGTATGTCATAATTAACTTAAAACGCTCAACTTTATTATATCATTTAAAAGAAATTTTTAGAAATCGTGAGCAGCTTACCAAAATACGTGTGACAATGAAAAACATATTTTGACACTACAATTTCACTACATTTTATCTTCTTGCTCTCCATATAATTTACACAAATGTAATGCCTTAGTATTATGTTTACAATCTCTTTTTGGTGAAATTATGGGGAGGGAGAACTTTTAAGAAGCGCGTCTCTCTAGACGTCACTTCTAATTTTAATTACAGTAACCAAACCATGGCTGTTTGACGCATTTATAAAAATTATGTGATCTACGAGACCCAAGTTAATCACCAACTCTCTACGCAGCAATGTAATCCAATGCGACACGTTATATCACATCTCTAAAAGCAGACTCAGTCAGAAGAGTGCAAGCCAATAAAAAATACGAGTGCATAATCATGATGAGAAAGTGCATCATCATCCATCCCTCTGAACTTCAAATGAACACACTAACAAACCTGCCTGACCTTTATGTTATGTGC
The DNA here is from genome assembly GCA_036850665.1 of Dicranocentrus wangi. Classification (NCBI taxonomy): domain Eukaryota; kingdom Metazoa; phylum Arthropoda; class Collembola; order Entomobryomorpha; family Entomobryidae; genus Dicranocentrus; species Dicranocentrus wangi. The sequence goes on along the minus strand of JAANSN010003913.1, from coordinate 7,549 downwards.
GTGTAAAGTACAACCACTATTTGAACTACATAATACTTCATTCCAAAGACGATTTTTAATATGGAACGCTGCTCTAAGCAAACAAAATAAATTGCTCCCAAAACTCCAATATAGCCATCATATTCCTCTTCATCGCCTTCCCTTGCTACGAAACTGTCAGTGTTACATAACCAACGTACGACTGGATGAGGAACGTAAATGGAAAAGTGCAATTCTGGAGATGAATTTTTCGAATCCCATCCACATCCTCGCTATCCAAACAAACCCATCTCATCACCACCAACGAATTTTTATACACAAAACGTTTATACCACCCTCATTTATTGGTGTTATGCATTCACCCTCTCCCTTTTTCCTGAAAAGAGGTCTTTATATGCATGGTTGATTTGGAATGAGAATGTTCACCAGCTAAGTAAGCATAACAGAAGAAACCAAACAAGTCTCATTACCATCAGTACAGGCTTACAGACAACTTGGACCTAATCGACACTTTCGAATAAACTATATAGAACTCTTTCATGTTTCGTTGGCCATTCCTTAAAAAAAGCGATTTCCTTTTACCCCTTAATAATCAAGTTCTTCCAACTGTTACTCTTCGCCTATCATTTTCATAATAGTGTTGAGAACGGCATATCTGGGAAGCTTTTTAATTTTCAAATAATGTGCATAACACGATGCAAGCATTAAAGAGCCCTTTTATTATTGGTTGGTTTTCATCATAACTGTTGTGAGTAACAAGGTGTGTTTACACTACTGCCTCATAATTTTATTTGTTTTCTCTAGCTTTAAATCGCGTTATATGTTCATCATATGGTGTAAGAAATGTCATTCATGACAGTTGTGTGAGAATTTGAATCTCTCGTTTTTCAAAGGGCTGACTCATCTCCACGCTAGTACGGCTAAACGTGTGAATCGCTAAGTATAATCCTGAACTTGATTTCTCACAGCTACAAGTAATTTCGCAGAGAAGAAGAGGATTCATATGTCAGTGAGTTGGGCACAACTCGAAGACAAAGTTCTCCTAATTGAAAAAGTCACGGCTACCGTTTCCAACCAATCCAATGCTAATAATGAAAAGTATCCGTAAAAGATACTCGACATGCTAGTCAATACCGCTATTTAGCTTTATATCACGTTCCACAGTTGAAAACACTTATCTAGAAAAAGTTCCCACTGACTTTTAGGTAAAAGTTCTGTTATCACCGGAGACCAGTCCCGTTTCCACCAAAAATGAAAAGTTGCCTATCAAAAACTTCCTATATCTCCTGACCTCCAGTCCAGCAAACTTTTTTCCCCTTATTTTGAGATTGGATACATGTGCAGGCATATATGCTGAGCTTAGTTTCCAATATATCTTCAGTATGTTTCTATTTGGAAGCATGTTTTGGAGTGCGTTCATGTATGCGTTCGCATTACTCACTCAGTCACTCCTTTCGAGTTACAACTCCACTCCAGAAGCTTTATCAACCTCGGTACTCGGCACCCACCTTGAAGTTTATCAACTTTTCCTTGGCCTCGACAACAACCTTACGTAGAATTACCCGCCATGAATCATACCAAAGACTAGTCATCATCGGTGTGCACAGTTGAAGAAAGAGTTATTTTTTCCTCTGCACACACACAACCCTTTTTCATAAAAAAGAACTTTCGGTAAATGTATATCTTCCGTTTCCCCATTTCCTGTAATACTTGAAAATACATTTATTTAGAGAGAACATGGGGCTCCATAAGCTGCTTTAATGTATTTTCAACGAACCCCAGTAGCTCGCAACAACTGCCACTTTGACTGAATTATTTTACACCAAAAATCAAGATTTTTCTTCATACAAGTCCACCAATCCACATGCTTGGATACAACAAAATCATCCTTTCCTCAACCCTAGTGTTTTGAAAATGTACGTTTTTCTATGAAATGGGGGAAACCAACTCTACCTACGCAGCTATCTATACCCTAGTTTTACGTAAATGTCCACAATCTGCCATAAGAGTTGCAATATAAAATGCATAAGAAATGTGCATTTCCATACATCACACGAACGTATATAGGTGCTTTGGGTGCGGGCTCCCCTTCGATCTAGCAGGAGGATACACTTCACTTGCTCAAGCAGATTCTTTTCCGTTCTTTTTTGTACGGAAGTATATTTAAAGTATGGAAGGGGATGCATGTCCCGTGTTACACAAAAATTACAAATGCTTGTATTCCCTGGTCCCCACTTCTAGATGTTTCAAAGGTAAGGTATTTTTCATGTGAAGTGACTAAGATCGATTTTGTTATCGTCGTTATTTGTCACCTACTTATAAATCATCGTCGCCCCGTCGACCTTCTTTTATTGCATTTACTTTCTCCCTACTTTTTGTATCCGACAAAGTCCAAAGCATGCTTTAGGAGTAAGTGCTCCACTTCAACAATATAATAATTTCATCTGTCTCATCCCCACGAACGTGCGGCGTGCCGTGTGTGTGTGTGACCATTCTCATTTTTTCATCCGGCCATTAATGTCCCGATGTGCATATAAATGGAACAAATAGATCTTCATCATTCAAAATTATTCTGTCATAGGGAAAGCATGCTAGGGTGCACAATCCCATTTTTCCAAAATTCAGTTTGGTAAGAGCTTTCGAGTTGCAAATATAGAAGTCTTGCAGCTTTAATTCCTACCTGAACTGCTACTGCTACAACTGCGCTGTCTTACGCCAAGAAAACTTGCACCTTTTCTCAAATACAAAGTTTCATTTTCTACAATTTTCCATCCCGCCACACACCCTTCCACATAAACCATAACATGAATTTTAATATCCTGCTTTCACTTTATGAATGATTAATTTCTACCTGGGAGCATCAACATGTCGTGCTTTGGCATTAGCAGGCCATACCCTTTTATTTCACTTGACTTTAAACCCCGAAAGCTCAAGAAGCGTGCGAAATCCGGCTACATTATACTCTAAAACCCCATCTGACTTTTTATATTTCCATGTAATACATCCCAAGTCCCAAACCTACTACTATCGACTAGTATGTACGCACGCACACATTACAGGTTACAGTAAGAAAATATCAGATCTTTGCGGAGCAAAAGTTAATTAGCTAAACCCAACCTTCATCTGCACGTGAAGTGATACAAGAGAACCACCCTCAGGGAAAGTTTACCGAGTATAATTTATTTTTATTTTGGGACACGAGGAGGGTCGAACCTACACACATCCCAAAACAACTTGAACATCATTTTGCATACACGCTATATTCATTACACCCATTTCACCTGAACCCTTACCTTTTCTTATTTTAATGAAATTAGTCTGCTGAGAATGAGAAAAAGTGAAAAGTCCAAGTGTTCGTATGAGCCATCAAGAAAACTCATCTTCTCTCCCCTTATGCTATTTTCCTGTTTCATTGAAATACCTCCGCTTCAGTCTGGAAATTCCTTTCCCACTTACAAACTTTTCTTGTAGTCTTATAGAAGAAAAGCCATCAAACCTCGTAAGTTTCTTTTTTACTCTGTTCCTTTGTCACTAACGACGGCAAATAGGCTGCTTAAGGGCTTCTTTGAGTGTATTAAAAGGACAACATTATTATTATTACAAGAAACGAGCCAGCAATTCAGTCCTGAATTTCCCACTGTGATGAGAATGAGACTCTATCACATCATCAACAACCTCTCTCAAATTGTTTGCTATAGGGTACACCGTACACAGTCAATTTCATCGAGATCCAAATATATAGGAAAACTCACATTGTTCACCCAACTATTTTTCCTTCTTTTATTACATCACCATTGATGGAGGAAACCCCATTTATCGAAAGTTACTTTATAAAACACACAGTGTATTCGTTATTCTAGAAAAATTGCTATTATAGGGGGTTATTATATGTTTAGATTATTATGTTCCCTTCTTGATATATAACGTGGGAGAGGGTCGGTTACTCAACTTTCCCCAACGACTTGCTATCTACATCTTTCTACTTTTCTCTCTCCCAATAGATATTTGATTCATTCAGGAACTAAAAAAAGGCGATATCTAACTCTGCTCTCCCTACATCTTACTCTTTATTCCCGGCACTTCACTCCCAATTTACGAATACACACACATGACAAAGCTATGATTCATATGAAAATTGACACGGTATTTTACATCATATCGCATCAATATCAATATCGGATAGCATTTTACCATCCTTATACAAACCGCTTTCTCAAGCTGCAATGAGGCATACATGGAGTGAATAAATATGAGCTTGGTGCATCCCAATCCCAAGGTATATATATGGTGTTAGTGAGAGTGTAATGTTTACGTCCCCGTGACTAAAGAAATAACAACTTGACTATCAATAAGAATACACACATACCCAGTTCGTGAATAGGGAATGTTATTGCAACCAGAAAAAAAGATGCATGCATACGCATTGGGGTCGGATAAAAGAAAGAAACCAATTTGGATTCGGTTTCACACAGCTGACACATGTGCCAATAAATGGTAAACTATGGGGTAAATGGGGGAAAAGGGAACGGAGACTGCAATACAAAGGATACACAACACAACAACAACATAATAATAAAAAGTAACGAACACAGAGACAAGATCACAAAATGAAAACTATATATATGAAACCGTACACGTACCCACACAACGCTATCTTTTCGAGTGGGTAAATAAGTAAGGAAGAGGAGAAAAAAAATGGGGAAGCCATGCATACACAAGGAGGAATAGTGAAGTATAAAAGAAATGAGAATGGATAAAAGTGTCACAACTTATTCTTTTCGATTCATTCATGGTGAGGAGAGTGAGAGTGCTCTGCTCTTTTCCTTTTGACTGTTTGAACACAAACATTATCTCCTCACGACATTGTCCTTTTACAGCGTGCGCAAGGTACATTCTGATTTTGAACTATATGTGCTTGACATATTACTAGAGTAAATACAGAGAGTTGTAGATGATGATGATATTAGGAAATAGTATTTGGGCCCACGTCAATCCCAATGAATGCTTTAATATTAACAACATGACACGCTTTTTATACATTATGCTACAATATCAAGTGGATTTATCTAACTGATCAAATTACACTGGGGATCATTACAGAAATTCGAGACAAGAGCAGAAAACATCGGACATGCTTTAAAGACTCCGTGCCGCGTCCGCATTGTGTGTTTTTACGCAATTAATTCGGTACACTACATCCTAATGTACTGAAAGCCACCCAGAGAGACAATTTGATCGGTGTGTGACGCATAAGATTTCGATTTTTACTGCGGCTCATTACAAATTTACTACTAGAGATTATTATACAAATATACGAAAAAGTTGTTTTGTAGCTCATGGGGAGCAGAATAAAACAATCTGATAAGTGAAAAATCAAATTAGCCATTTGTTCGAAGTATTATTCAACCAAACATGTTGTAATCAATTTCGTTCTGGCATTTTTTTTTCATGAAAAATATTTATTTATCTACGTAGATACCCGAAACGAAAGCCCAAGTCGTCCTTTGCCCGTGTTGCAGATATACCCGAAAACTCACCAACAGCATTTTTTGATTTGATTTTACGAGGCAATTTACTTCATATTTGTCTTAATATTGTCCAATAAAAATGTACGCTTCCACACCCATGTAGTGCACCACTCCAATGGTCGTTCCATTTGTCACGGCCTTGTCTAATTTCCACATTGACTCTGGGTTAGAGGCACACACAAAGGGGAACCCGTAATGACTCAAGCAGACGTCCATTTTTGATACATGCCTTGTCTAATTTCCACATTGACTCTGGGTTAGAGGCACACACAAAGGGGAACCCATAATGACTCAAGCAGACGTCCATTTTTGATACAAAAGATTTGATAATCTGTTGATTCTCCTTTCTACTGCCCATAACATATATTATTGTATATACATACGTGCGCTACTATGTATGATACATAATGTATCAAATATTCGTTTATATGGACATGAAAAATATACCCTACGTGCTTGTAATTTGACTGCTTATCCATGTATGCAAACTGCAATTTAATCAAATCAGATGCAGTCAGTGCTAATATAATGTCCTTAGAGTTTGATACAATCACTGGAGTTCACATTCAAATCAAGAGCTTAATTTATAATGAACTGTATGATGTGTATACCGCTAACGTCGTGTTATTGACTTCGGTCGGACGGAGTACATCTAAAAATATACTGTGAAAACTGCAGTTTTAATGACTATCCACAACTTCTACAAGCAAGCATTTCCTTTCTTTCACAAACCCATTAAGTTTCATTTTACGTTGGTAAATCTGCGCCATTAATCACCATTTTCTCCAGAAAATGGAAAAAGGATTTAACCATTTTTCACTTGCTACCCACTAGAAATAGCAATCGGTTAATATTGATTAAAAATACGCACCTGCACAGTCGTTTCTACCGACTCTGAACAACCTCATAGTCATGTCGAAATCTAGACTTTTGTAGACATAACACACTTTGTGCGATATACCCACTCAAGTTTCATTTAAACTGATTGTAATGTAAAACACGAACATAGAAAGGAAGAGACTCATCCAATGCATCGTACTCAAAGTGTGAACATACAAGCTGTGAAAAGAAATTTCACACTTCGTACTACTTGGCAGCCACCCATTCTTATACATTCATTAGATCTCTACAAATTTTACAAGCGTGCGGATGTAAAAGTAGCTTCCGTTTTAATTGGATACCAATTCAAGGTTGTCCTTCATTTTAATGTACGCTGTCGTATCTAATTAAAGACACTAAGCTCCAAACTTTTTAAAGGCAATTTCCCAGGTTAACATGCAGTGTGCAGACAGTAAACTCCCGAACCAAACTTTCTCAAAATTCATTTCAAGAAGAGTATGCGGTACAAAAGATATAAATTGCTTACCAGCTTCTTGGCTTGCTCCAAAAAGTCAAGCTTTCCTCCTCCGGCACGCGTTACGCGTTCCTTCCCGTTGTTGTAATAAGTCTTTCTTGAACTTGCTCTACAAATACTTTGATTTATGGGCACTTTACGTGGGCTCTAAGGATGCATCCTTGCATCTCACGCACCATGCACGCCTCTTCTTTTGCGATCTACAAAAAAGCCCAAAACAATGTAAGTAGTGGTTAGAGCAGTACACAATGTTCATTTCGCAGAACAACGCTTTATGCATACGAACTACAACAAAACATTTTGTAGAATATACCAGTACAACCCCTCCGTTTACTCTAACTAAACTCTTACAGTCGAACCACTGCACTCTTCTTCTTCTTTTCTTTTTTTTTTACAATAATACGCTTTTTGGTTTTACACTTTTCATTGTCACAATGAAGGGGCTCGGACATACACCCATTTGTCGACTGAATTCTTGTGTTTGAAGCCGTGCCGTAGTCGTGATTTAACTTGAACATATACATACGTATTTCACTTACAAGCATCCTTATCAGATTGCACTTCTGGCAATACAAGTATTAGTATACAAGTCTTTTTCGCTTTCACATTACTCATTCTTTCACGTAATTTTACAATTAATTCGTTTTCACTTTGAAACACTACCGAGTGGACATTTCTGCTTACAATT
>JAANSN010003912.1:0-16788 GCA_036850665.1 Dicranocentrus wangi | reverse complement strand
AAATGCATTCATCATGTTTAAAAAATGGTTTAATTTTCCTAACATTAGTCGGCCAAGTAAGTTTGCACACAATAAAAATAGTTATTGAATTATTGCAGTACATATTTTGTTTTAAAGCCATATGAATAGTTACACGTAGCTAGATTTCAATTTTTTAGGTGTTTACTGTTATGATGACTTTCACAGTTGTAAAACATCATGAATTACTGGTAAGTTAAAATAAAAACACTGCTTAATATTCATATATGATAATCATTTATAAGGATTGTCTTTTGCTTTTAGTCCCAGAGTCCGCCCTGGTTATGTATATTCTGGACATATATTCCTGTCTATTTCATTTTAAACTTGTTATTATCAACAAGTCTGATCACAGTAAGTTCATGAAAGTTTTGTTCTATTTATTTATACATTCAATTTATACGTATGGAAATGTTTTTGGATATGAATGAGTTTTGAATCATTTTCAAGAACTCTCGGATTGGAGTAGCAATATCAACCCTTATATTTTCGTTCATGCAACTTTTTGTATTTTTGCCACTGGTTCGACTACGATATCGTTGTCATTTCTATTCGACTTATGAAGAATGTATTGAGTTCAACAACAAATGTCTATATTTTTTACTTCCCTTTTTCGTACATTCGTCATTGTATTCAATTTTTCTCTGCATACATGTTAGAAATATGCCAAGGACCAAGTATTTTGATAAGAATTTAATTACGAGCGAAAGGGTGAAATAAGATTATTGCAATTTACAACGAATCATAAATTCTCAGTATGAGACATGACCGGAAGTAGTAACAACACCTTCGAAGAAAACCAGAGATCGCTTTCAACGCTTAGTTTTAATTAAACAATTTGCCATATTTACCTACGTTGAGTTAAATAAATATTTTTGGAGAAAAAATAAAGAAAATTCTAGACCACAAACATTTTAGTTAGTGTTTACAAACATGTTCTTAACGCTATCCCAAGTTCCATTATGAGCACGTGCTGGGACACCCATCACATGCATAAAAATCTGATAAATATCCACTAGTTTTATTGGTGGATGATTTAGTCCTTTCTTGAAAGCTATTCCGATATGAATAAAATTCTGATTAATTTTCTAATCTTATAAAATTCTGCTAATCAGAATTTGTGACACGAAGATAATTGATTCAAGGGGGAGGGATATTGAATGTGAAAGGCTGATTGACTTACCAGGTCCTCTTGCAAAAAAGATTCCTCTCATATCACTAAAATTCTTATATCCATGTCCTCCTTTATAAGGCTGTATTGAATGACTTTCCTTGCCGACTGGTAATTGCTTCCTTCCTTTAACTCCAACAATGGAGTAACCGGGTTGTGCAATTAGTAAAATGTCTTGAGTTAGTTTGCTATCGTAATAGTTAAGTGTTTTGAGCATTTCGTCATCCTTTCTGAATGTTTCAACACCCGGCATTCTGCTTAGTTGTTGGTAAACCTGTACAGTAAATTATCGAAATCCTTGACTAACGCGTGCACAAAGTATATGATATCCCTTTTGATACTACTGTTTCGTTGTAGTACCATTTTTCTTGTACAAAAGAATACATGGTGAGTACCATAAAAACTTCATATTATGGATGGATTAGATTGCATTTTGCATACGGATTCTGCTTTCCCTGGCATAGCTGTTACCGCTACAACTGCTCCGTGGTCGATAACTTTATATATATCGTCCAAAGTAGCATATTCGTCGACTTTGACGTACTTGACTCCATTATCCGTTTCCAAATTCGCCATTCCATGATCACTGGTAATTATTAGGTTCGCCTATGTCAAATGAATGAGTTTACATGCTATGTACATAAACTTGATTGAAATTGTGACTTACTTCTAAATTACGGTTTTCCAAATTGAAAAGCATCTCCTGCACAAGAATGTCCACGTTCATCAACGCATTCAGCGTACCTTTCGAGTCAGGACCAAACTCATGAGCTGCCTTGTCTATTGCTGAATCATAAATCTTAATTGACAGGAGACACTTATAAATCAATGTCATTTAAAATAGAATTACTATAATTCATAAAATGTTAGTTCTGAAACATACAGCTGCAAACGAGTATTCGTCTTGGATCCGGCTCAAAGCGTTGTTCAGTTGTTGTCTCAACTTGAATTCTGGATCTTGGTAAACGAAACCTCTACACTCCGTTGGAAGCACTCCGTCAAAAGGGACATCACAGTTGGCAAAATTAAACATGTAGGACTTTAAACCGGCTTTGGTCACTGTAGTCCACATAGGCTCACAATGCTTCCACCACAGTGAGTTCCTTGTTGAATTATTCTCCAAATCAAATTCTGTTTCTGCCTGATCCTTATCTTCCAGGTAAATCATGTAATTGCCTAAAATCCTATGGGAGGAGGGATACAGTCCAGTTGACAGCGTTGTCCACGAAGGAAATGACACACTGGGGAAGATTGGCTCGACATATTCAACGTAAACCCCGTTTTTCAATAGCTTTCGAAAACCAGGAAGGTGCTGTTTATTGTTCTCGTAGAAGTCCCATCGAAATCTTGGGTTTGAAGCAGTTTAAATTAGTAAATAGTTTCAGTGGTTTACAATGTTCTGAATTCATAACGTACCCATCTAATACTAAAATTAGGAGCTTCGGATTTTTCAACTCTGTCCCAGATACACTTTCTGATCCGTCAACAGGATAGGCATAAAACAAGGAATGCATAATGACAACGAATAAACCTTTTACTACAAAAATATTTCTGACCAGACTTGCAAAATTTGAATACGCACACTTATTCGCTGCCGCCATTGTTAACGTTTTAACTCCTGCTTATGAAACTAACTTAGGAACTAACTTGAAGTAATGATGTAATTTAATTTATCAACGTCAATTGGTAATGAAATGAAACCACCTTTGTTGAATGCTGCTTATTGTTAATCGTACATATACTTAAAACAAGAAAATGGGGAAAGTTAATATATATTATTTAGCTTTCTGAGATTTGGCTTTTTAGGATAAACCCTTTGTGTGGGATAAACGATACGCAGTTCACATTTCCTGAATACCCTATTGTATTCTGTATTTGTTTAAAAGCTACAGTGCATATCAGATCCGGAGTATTAGTGAGTTAGGTTTCTGTGATTTAATACTGCTTGTATGAGTAATTAACACGTAGTCAAACTCAAACCGTAGGGCCATACCATGTTTGCAACCTAATAAATACATAGGTATAGATTTTAAAACGGTAGACCTTAATAATTTGATTAATATGCAATTTAAAAATATCTTAATATCTATATTGTACATTTTCAAAATGTGAAGTGGATACTACATAATATGCAAAGTATTTGATGAACTGCAAAATTGCCTATGAAGCCCACATTTCCAAATTTCGTCGCTCTTCCATCCTTGTTTGGAGGAGAATCAGTTTGATATGTTCATTATTGAGAATTTCTGATCAGTCACAGCGAAACCTGCGTATCTGGAGCATATTCTTCTTCCGGACAACATACAATATCATCAAGTTAAACAAATCCTTTTTATAAAACATTCTGACGAGCTCTCTTTCTCTGAGTAAATGTAAGCGTCAATCTTATTGTTACTGATCAGTAGCACATAGAGTTTTCACGATGGAATCTTTACTCTGCTACGGAAAAGCATCTAGTTCCCTGAAACCAAGCGGTTAGCCATTCTTCCATAAAACAGTTCGCCCAGTCAGCAACTAACTCGGCTCGGGAAGTGTCGGCAAACAGTTGCTGCTTTGAACGAGAAGCGATCTGTTATAGTATGTATAGGTATAACTTAAAACGTCAACTGTCATGTACACATAATTACGTATATATGATTTGTTTTTTCCCTACATGACCTCTTCTATTATTATAAGCTCGCTAATGAGAATTTAATTTTTATTTGTGTTAAAAAAAGGCAAAGGCCCGGAAATTATATAGTAATTTTCGGTTCATCAGCTACACTGGTTGGTGAAATAAGGATAGGCTAAATAAAAGTTAATCTCGTACTTCTCGTCATTCTCGTACACGTCAAGTGAATGTGCTTTATCACTATTATCAGGCATCCATCTATATTCCTACTAGTGAATTGAATACTAGTGAATAAACGATAATGTAGCTATTTGTGTCATTTTTAAGTCCAGCAAACTAGGGATTTTATTGATTAATGTGATTACTTAAAAACCTCCTGAATAGATTCGATTAGTACAAAATGCTGAGCAAATTGTAATTATAGCTAATAGTTAATTCGAGCAAAAAATGAGTCATTATATCCAGCAGTACAGCATACAGTGCCAATAACTTTTGCTTTACTACATACCTATCGTCATATCCAATGCAATATATTATCAATCATTAATTATCTTCACGTTCACATCATCACCAACTTCGACCATTCATGCTCTCATCATCCTTATCATAAGCTAAAGCTTTGAACTATCGGTATACTTGAAGAGTTAGATTCTTGGCTGCATATGTATTAGCGAAGTCTATGCTCTCGTTGCTCACAATCACAATCTGCACTTGGTTTACAATCCGTCCATTGAAGTCCATAATATACAGCATACAATATAATATAAAGGCAAACTACAAATGTGTAGGTATATCCATCGCCATCAGCGAATTCAACAGGTGTTCCCTGTTGATGCTTTGTAATACCGTGAAACGGCCTAGCATGGTATGTCAAGAAAGATGCGAATATAATGTGAAAATGTGAATCAGAATGTGCAATGACAGCTGCTTATTTTTGAGCTGTGTTTATACGGAACACTGAATGAGTGGATGATTCATCAACGGTATTGTTACATCCTCTTCTAATGCACATATTAGTACCGTGTTAAGTAAAATATTTCTGTTACATAATAGGTCAAAGGACTGAAAATTTGACAATAATCCATCGTAGCACGATTTGTTCACGTTGTGCACCCGGTATCCACTAGAGTAGTAGTGACTGAAACAGTTACCGAAATGGATATAATGGCAATGACGCAGAGGAAACCGTCTGTTACATCCTCCAGTGATGATGGTCTTGGCACAATAGATTTATCACTTCAAATTCCTCCCGAGGTATGGCATAGTATTTTTCAATCTAAGTTGCGATTAATTTCAACTTCTCCTCAAGAGATATTTAATTTTAATTATCGATATCTAATATGTTCTTGTAATTCATTAAGATTTGGGAGTTAGTATTTGACCATGTTGCACATCCACTTGGTTTGCACTCGTGCATGCATACTTGTACCACATGGGAAAACATTTTGTGTGAACAAAGAACAAAGTTTTTATTTCCTCTTGTAAGTTTACACCAAAAAGAATAATTTACTGCACAAGCAAGTATAGATTGTTATTGAGTAATTTTAATTTTAGACACCGCATTATTTTCCCTTCATAGATATTTCCAGTATTAAGTCCACAATTATCCAGCGTTGATCGACTGAACTGCCGTAAGGTCTGCAAACAGTGGAAAGCTAGTGTTGACAAATTTGCACAAAAGGATCGGGATTGGGACCCCTACTTTGTTTTCGGATCTTCGTTTTCGACAACACGTCCGAACCTTTATGGAACAACGTTCTTTTCAACTAAGAGCATTGACAGATTTTCCCGAGACATGGAAGGTCACAAAGGAAATCCATTTCCAAACAGGGCAATAGTATTTGCACCGATCGAGGCGCAAGATGCTGAACTGCCCCGTATAGAAACTCATTTCTATAGGTTTCTTGAGTTGCTGGAAAAATTTGGAGACCACATTTGGACATTATACTTTTACATATTCGATCGCCCCCTTAAAGCCGTTCAGTTTCTACAGGCAGGCCTGCAACATCTTCCAAATTTGAAGCGACTAGTAATACATGCCGCTTTCCGCAATCATGCTGCCGCCCAAGAAGTCGACGAAGTATTAGTAGCAGATATCCAAGAGTGGTTAACGCGCAACCCGTTTCCCACTCTGAATAATTTTGTCTCTCTCGAAATTCAATTAATTGGCGCAAGCAGATGTTTCGTTGCGAAACCCTTGTTGGAAGCATACGGTGATCAATTGAAGAGTTTTCACTGTAACAGGGTTACAATTGGGCGTGGAATTGAGTTCAATCCAACAGTGATTTTTCCGAAACTAGAGGAACTTAAAGTTTGGCACGTGTCTGAACTGGAGAGTAGTCCATTGTGTAAAATCCTTTTGTGCCAAATGCCTCTCAAAAGATTATCAATTCATTTTCTGGAGGGAGCATTTAACCTGGTGCCGGCCAGTGAAGTATTTATGACTATAGACAAGTTCGCTGATACACTAGAAGATTTGTATTTACCAGTAGAGCTAAAACACCTTAAAGCTTTTGATTCCGAGGGTGGACAATTCAGTGAAGAAACATTAAAGTTGACACTGCCGCATGTGAAACGGTTCGGGATTTCTTATTCCTTTTTAAAGCATCCTGTGCTGAGGGATGTTTTGAATAAATTGAGTGCTCTGGAAGTATTAGAATTCGTCAATTATGATTTAAGACAACGGCCAGCAGTTTGGCGTGTCCCAGGATTGAAAAGTGAAGCAAAAGAGGATTTCAGGGTACCTTATGGAATTACCTGTGACGAGTTTCATGAATGTGTGCAAGGCTTTTGGTCGGGGTTTCAGAAGCTTCAAAAAATACGCTTGGTTGCAAGACATACTTACAATATCGTGTTCGAAGCATGTCGAAAATAACCTTCCGTGTATAGTTCATTGGTAATGCATTTATGAATGATTAGGTAAGTCTACAGGAAAACTAGAATAAAGCATGACATAGTTTTACGAAGAACGAGGTGTGTATATTAAATCAGTATTAAAACATTTCTCTTGATTATGTGAATATTGATTGTTAATGTATTTGTTATCAAAATTGTGATGCAAATTGAATACAAACAAAGTCCCTATAATACGTGTCTTCATATTTAATGGACTCAGAGATTATCTCAACAGCACAAGCTGTACCACTCTTCATTACCAAATCGAACATCATCGTACGGCTTTACCTGAACGCTAGTATTACCAGTGCGATACTGTCTTAACATTTCAGCCATAAACACAATGACACAAATCCCCAGCAAGCTTCCGGTCACAACAAATATAACGACAACATTCCCATTCATATTGGAAGTGGTATGGGGTTTACTCTCATCATGATTGGCTTCCAGGTGCTCATTGTGTATCCGAACTGATGCGATAAGACCCGTAACGGCTTTCCATTTGTCCATAATACCCGATGCTAGTAAGCTGCCTAATTTCCTTTTCAAACTAAGTGTAACCAAACCTTTAAATTTGAGTCCCATAGTTGATTCTAGTAACGAATCCTTGCCTAGATGGGAATATTCATGATGAGTCAGTTTCAGCCTCCAAAATATATCATTAATCTCTTCATCATGAGCCACAAATGCTGTATTATTGCAAACATTCAGAATTTCAAAATATGTGTTGTTTTCCTCAGCATTCATAAGCGTTGACCAGTAGTGTGGATGAAGTTTTGTGTGGTTCAACAAATACCTTTCATGTTCCATGACCGTGGTTGACAGCAAATTCATGATAATTTCCGAAGCTGCTACGTCCACATTTAAACTATCTTCGGCTACAACGTGATGACTTTTAGTGGATATCTGAGGGTTCCAGCTGGTAGCCATCTGTCTAAAAACGGGCATGTTGTATCTAAGCGCAAGAGGGATTGCCCGTGTATAAATTTCAAATTTGCTTTCCACTAGTTGTTTCAGCGTGTCCAGCTTGAAATAGTCGAGGGGAGCAGTAAGCGATGTTATGTTTTCCCCTTTATACGCGTTGCTTATCACAATCCCAATCATTAGCCATACCCCAGTCAACCATCTGAGATATTTGTAGTTTTGGTGGATTCTAAGATCAAGTCCTAAAATGGAGTCCCCCTGTTCCAGCAGCATCTGCACAAATTGGACATACGGCGCAGTTGTAAAAACGGAGAATAAAGTTGAAATCTTTTTGAAATGTTGGGGGTTCGGTTGCCTTCGTTTTATAATCTGAGCGTGCCAACATTTCACTGCCTGCATCACCGCCGGCAGGATTAACAAGGAACATAGAATGGCAACCCAGACTTCCCAATGATATGCTGAAAACAGTCCTTTAAACAGCACATTTTTCTGGTTGGTTTCCCCACATGCCACGAATTTAAGGGTTGAGGAGCACAACACGTGCGGAACATAGCTTCGAGGCATAGGACCACTGTACATTGTTTCAATATATGTTTTCTGTGGCGCATATCTTATTGATTTTGTGGTTCGTGTTGGAATACACGGATAACTTTTTGTGGACCTAGTCCCCCAAGATCCCCAGCTTACAGAAGAATTGCTCCCTATAAATAGGGAAGCTATTAGATCAAGAATAATATTTGACCGAATATCTGCCAGCGTCAATTGGTTCCATTGCATGTAGTACTTGTTATGTCCGAAATCTTGTATTTTCATTGGTTGCAAAGGAAAGCGATTCCAATCGAGCCGATCTCTGGCAAGAATTTCGTACTCTTGAAATGCATTAATTGTAAAGCTGTCGAGCAAGTAGCTAAGTGTATTGAGACCCACAATTGACGGATTACGATTGACTTTAACTGATTTCAGAGCTATTTGATCACATTGGGAGCAATAATAGCAGACATACGAAACCCCGTGAACTTCAAGATGAGATAATACGTGTGTCATTTCTTCAGGCATTACCATTTCGGCAATCAAGAGGTGCACAGCTTCAAATGAATTATAGTATTGAGTCAACGGGTAAGAAATCCGCCTCCTAATAATCATCGTCTTCGCCCAATCCTCCTTCACAGAGTCAGAATCAGAGAGTAAAACATGGTATTGTGTTCGAGAGTCATGTAATAGTTCCATCGACCCAGAAACTTTTACGTCAGGTCGTGGAAAAGATCTCCAGAGTTGGTGATAGGCCCATGGTAGCACATAAATGTATTCCCCAAAGATTTCCTCAAAGAAATTATCGCCCTCTTCTTTCGTAGGAGGAAAGTAGTAGAATTGTGCTTCACATTTCCATGACCTAGCTTTTATTGTGTTGTCAACAAAAGGGACCAATTGCATGAATAGACCTGTCAACTGCACTTCAGTCTCATTAAGCTGGAATGTCTTTCCAAATGGGATCGAGATGTCTATTCGGTCAGTTCCCGTCACCTGCGGATTACTCTTGAAAGAAAGGACGTCATATCGGGAGACAACAAGGGGTGAAGATGGGGATGGAAAATCGATTCCCTTGTAGTTTATCACGTGTGTCAAGCAGTCCGAAAACGTGGAGAGAAAGTGGTTCAAATCAACTACAGGAGTTATTGCGCGGTGTGGAGTAGTGCTCTGACTATTTAGATTTATTCCAAGAATCCCTGGAAGTATTCTGAAACAAGATGTCGCAGTAAAAAGGAAGTAGGATAAGCGGACAGTCAGACCAGGAATTTTTTGATATAGCATATTTCCGATGCGTTTGCTAAAACTGATTGTTTATATTATAACTAATATATATTTTTAACTTGTTATGAATACTGTGTACAAAGTGCAAGCTAACATTGCAAGACGCCCCCACTAACTCCAAAATTGTGAGTACCTTCCAATACTAATCACGTGACGTGAACTTATGAATTATCTAAACTTGTTTTTATTGCCTTCATTTTTTGCGATGGAGTTCCAAATTCCAACATTAATATTTCATTTCATACTTGTATATTTATTTGCAAAACCGAAATGTGCTGTGGATTTAAGTATTGTTTTGACATTAAGGTAGTGAATGTTTAATAAGGTTTTTTTACCGGAATGAATTACAGTAATTAAATTTCCACGTTCGCGTGAGTAACGATAAAGAAAATGATATAGACATTCGTGTACGATGGCCGTGGCGTTTTTCAACGCACGGGAATGTTTAGTATAAACGTACACGTGCACTTAAAACTTTTTGTTTGTAACATGCTACCTATAACTAACGTTTCAAAAACTGTTAGATAAAGTAGTAGTAAAAAACAAACATAGAGACGGACTGACGGAGCAAAACAAATCCAAAAACAAGTTCAAGGGTTTATGTAGCTTTTAGATTACTTTCTACGTGTTCCAAATACACCAGTAACAACATGACAGGGACATTTTCACAAGTCAAGGAGAACCAAGTTCAGCACGCAATTCAAACAAAACGCCACTCCTTTAATGGGACTCACCGAGTCAAAGTAATTGTTGACGAGATATTCTATTCGGGGGTTCAGACAGGATTTCCAGTATCGCTTCAGCCACTTTACATATTTTCTTTGAGTAGCCGATTGTCGTATACCAGTAATATAGTTTTTCATCCATGCGTTCTGCTTTCTCCCTAATGTATACAGTGTGGACGGATGAGTAAATGCAGAAAATATTAGTACGACTGTACCTATACTTGCCACCAAGATACCGATACTAGTCGAAAACGTCGTGTTATTTGAGTGTTTTATTAACATATAGGAGGATGAGATATTCCCAACCGACAGCATTGCCATCAAGCCTGGTATGATGTAAGACTTGTGAATGATGTTGTAAAAGTTAATGAAAAGATGTACTTGACGAAGTATTAGTCCCCTTTGGTAAAATTGGTGTTTGCTAATTGTAAAGGTTCCCAATGCCATTCTTTCGAATTCCCTAAAAGTTTCAAAATTAGAAAATTCATCGTTAAACTGATGACAAGGTACTTGCTGCATGTAAACTAATTGTAAGTTAAAGTTTCATCATCTACCTCGGAACCGTTGCCAATATACATTTCAAGCAAAAAATCCCCGTCATGAAATGGACAAAAATAATGAAAAACATGTAAACCCAAGAAGTGTACCATGAATGAAAAGTCAAAACGAAAGTTAATAGCCTCCCGACTTTCTCCGTTTGACCTCGCTTTAGCGACTGTCCGTTCGGCACCCAAAAAAACGTGACTATGGAAAATGGGTTGTAGGGAAGATGTGGAAATTTTGCTGCAGAGACTGATGTTGATACCAAAGCCATATACACGAGAAAGCGAAAAATCCTGAGCATTTTTGCTGTGCGATGGCCTTCCCGTTTGAGGTAATCAAATTCTAAACGAGAAAAATTGTGTACTTTGCCATAATATAATTTTCACAGTTTAGTTAGTACGTACCAATAGAACTACTATCTGGGAAAACGTTCCGTCGTTCAAACAGTAATATACCATTTAGAAATGAGGTGAACTCGGCAGACCTTGTTTTGGAAAACCAAATACATGTCGAAGCAAACACTACGTACACCGCAAAGAATCGAACGAAAATCAGTTGCTCTTGTATAGTTAACTGCGGTTTGAGCTTTACGTGGAGAACTAAGAAAAACCCGATTGCTACAAGTGTCGAAAATGGGACGACCCAAAGACGATTAAATAAACCATGTAAACGTTAAAAATAAGGAGTGCGGAAATGTCCTTTGAAAGTTGTATAACATTCTGTTCAGCGGTTTTTTCTTTTCGTTTAAAATTTTATCATAAACCGCAGTCATATGAGTTATCGAGTATACGGACGGCCGGCCGGCCGGACGGCCGGACGGCCAGACTTTCAGGCCATTCTCAATAAGGATTGCTCCGCACTCCTTAATAAATGACTCGTTAAGTTCATATCTCTCACTGGCAGAATTCCATTTGTACGGAAATGGTCTTGTGAATGGTTTCAAACCATTTGTCATACTGTTGATATAGCGCACAACCTCGGTTAACGTTCCGGTGTGTATTAGCATTTTCCCTTCTCATTCAAAGAAATAAATTCGGACAAAGCGATAGCTGCTTTTTCAAATTGAGCACTGACCGAACAAAAATTACAAAAAGTAATGAAAGTTTATTACTTTTTCGCACCAACACAGAATTTGCTCCGTAAGTAATTATAATGGTAGAGTTGAATCATACACACCAAAACGTGTACAGCTTAATTTATTTTTTTCATTGTTAAAACGATATAACCTACGAGCTACTAGCCTACGAACTCCTGTGTTGACCTATTTGCGAGTTACTTTAGTCGGCGTTCTAAAACGCTAACGCTTAACGCTAACTACGAACTAAGAATGTAGTGTCGGTAGGTTAGTTAACAGACTGAATTTTATTACTGCCTTATCATTAGCCCCGAATATAACAATTAAAACCATATCCCAATTTCTGCCTAAAACCAGCGATTATATTTTGATTCTTTGCGTAGGAGGTAAGTGGCTTGACTTAATTATTGATTTCATTCCACGCGGAGAAGCTTAGTACTACGTACTACGTACTACGTCTAATGATCCAGCTGAGTTTTCCGAATGAGTTCCCAATGGGTTAGTAGTAGTGTGCACAACTGTGCCACTGTAATATATACATTTTCTTCTATTAACGTGATTTGACTATTTTGAGAACCCTTTTGTTACATCTATGCGGGCATCGTGTTGGATATATGAGAAGAGAAGGGCTCGTTAAATCTAATTAAGTGTCATTACTGGTGTTTTGTATACCATATACCATTATATGAAAACAGTAAAGAGTAGTAAAGGCTATACACTCTCGTAGTCTTACTCCCATTAGCAAAATGGTTCATAAGAAATAATTGAGTCTGGTTGCAAATAGTACGACTTACAAAAAATGTATTAGTTAATAATATATTGTACAAGTGTGTGCATATTTGATAAAGGAGGTCCGATCATCGCAAAGAATGCATTATAATAAGAACTGTAATAATTTTTTCGTCATTTTTTGTATTACCTATAACTTGACAATAACCAAAGGACAAAGACCTAAATATGACATTGGAAAATGAAAATCGATGACACCGACATGCGACATGTGAATACGTGCGAATGCGAATGGAATGATTGTCAATCAACAGGGAATGCACTACAATAGCGCAGATTTTAATGATTGGTCCTTGCAGTTTAATTACCTACTTCCGAAAAACAAAATTGTTTTCATTTCTTTTAAATGAACCTTGTTATAAATGGGATGAAAGCGTAAACATTCAAAAATGCATTAGGCAATGATAAATCACACATTCGGAAAGTTTGGATACCACAAAGGGTCTCTTCCCCAGTTTCCCCTTGGCACAATAGACCGCCTCCCAATTCTCTATCGCAAATGGAACCACCCGAGTACTTTTCCACTCCACAAAATACCTTTGTAGTGTTAAAAGTACTCTGAACCCCTAGAAGCTTAAATCGATCCAGACGCGTTTTGCACTCTAGTGTGCTCAACACATTAAAGTCCCTTTGCATCAGTGTTCCATTGAAATTGTCGGAATTTACGTGATATGATACCTCCACTGCGTCTCCCATTATGGGATCCGAACTAGGAAGCTTTGGTATAAATTCCGGAAGAATGGATACATTTCCGGCTAACTTTATTATCGCAATGTTGTCCACGTACGGAGTTTCCAGCATTCTATGCCCCCGATTAATGCTGTCTAGACCTTTCCAGGGAGCAAAAGTGTCCAATTTGTACACTCCGTTTTGGGATGGTGTGAAAACATTGGAGGGGTTAGTTTCTTGGTAGAAATTTTCCATTCCCACAGTAATTTTCAATCCAGGAAGGAGTTCTTTACTTTTGTTGAAGACGCAATGACCAGCTGTTATCACGGTATCGGAAGATATCAGCGTGCCACCACAGGAGTGACCGTCATTTGTAGTAATATGCACGTGATGTAAGTATTTCCCACTGTGGACTGGTTGGCCATACAGGTAAACTTTATGAAATGTAGTGGGATCTTGATCACCTCCATTTTCCAGTATCCACTCTCGAAAATAACTGACGGATGCTGAAACACTGGGAGTACATGAAGATCCGTCAGCGTCATTCCTGCAATTTTCGTCACTCCTTCCAAAGGAAATTATCCCACACAGGGTGGCGTAGCCATCTTTATCCTTGCAGATCGTTGGGCCACCAGAATCTCCGCCTCCGGCAGCTTAAAATTCAGTATATAGGGATGATGACTTTATATGAAATCCCAGTTACAAGGACAGAGTTTATTTAAATGATAAGATATTTTTGCTTACTTGGACTGGTTACATTTTTCATATTACCACCAATGCACATAAGCTGATTAGAAAAGTCTCCGTATTCAAAGTATGCCCCACTATTCCTAGGAGCCCAAGGTTTGAAACATTCCGTGTTGTCTCTTATAACCAAATTGGCCTTTTGAAGATGCTGGGAAACGGTTAAAGTGTCTGTGGTCCCCCACCCAGCAATTACCACTTGGTTAGCCCAATCTAATCAAGTAACATTTTATCGTTTTCAAGGGGCCAAGGAGTAAACATGCTTATGCTTAGTACCTGAAGGTGTAAAGTTTGCTGGTGCAATGGGCAACGATTTAATATCAATCCTGTTCTGAAAATCTATGCTTCTTTTGAGTTTCAGCAAAGCAATGTCATTATAAATTCTAGCCCTGGATCCATGCAGCGTCTGATTTCTCTCCAGTGCCAGTTCGGGGTGGCCTGCTCTCAAACTGAAGTTGTGATCTACGATCACTTTCTCAACTTGAAATTCATTCGATTTTGACTTTAGGTTGCCCAGATTTGTGCCTAGCACAACAGTGACGTTGGCAGGATCAAGTATTTGTCCATTTAGGTCAGTTAGACAATGCCTGGTGGACACAGTGGCGGAGGTACACTTAGGTAAATTCATAAACAACTTTAAATTGAATAATTTTATCATTATTTTAAATGTTACGCCGCAGTAATGATGAAGTCCTTGTTGTACACTGAACCACCACATGGGGTGTCCAACATTAAACGAGCTTGATGAGGAAACTCGTTATTTTCTGCTCCATAAGCAGATAGAAGTAGAGCTGCGTGAAAAAGTTTGAAACTCAAGATACAATTTTCGAAAAATTAACGTCATTAAGAAAAATAGTTATATGGGGGAACGCTTACCACCTGGTGAGTTTGGAAGACAGCACACGCTGGAGAAACCATGAGAGCTATTATCAAGGTCACACTCGTCCAGGAGTACTTCCTCATACGCTTTTTCCACACCTTCTATTATGGTAACCTCTAATGTGGAGCATGGGGTTTTGCTGTGGTCCACTAAGCAATCCGTCGTTTTGCATGCTTTGCCATCTCGCTTGGCCTGTTTAACTTAAGACGAAATCAAAATAGTATATTAATTCACTTATAGGAGTGATTTGGTATTTAAAAAAAATCGTACCAGCTTCCTGTGTATCACAGCATGTGTGTGAATACAACTTTTCTCCAGTTGAAATTGTTCTCATATGGGTAACAGCTAAAGTCAAACCCTCAGGACATGATAGGTTAGAGTTTGCGGAAAAAGCTGTGTTGTTACAAAACTGAGCTGAGATCAAATTCAAACCCGTGAGTCCTAAAACACCGAATGTTATTATAAACACCACAAAGTAGTTTCTCTGCATCTCAGCACGAAGCATTTTTATACATCATTGAATGATACGATGCACCTTCAAACCTGTGAACTTGATGAATAAAAGTGTATGTAAAGAAAGAACCGTCATTTCCAGGCCAATCTAACGATTTTTAGCAGCTGCATATTGAAAACTCTTCACACTACCGTGGATGGATTGGATTTATAAAAATCTCTTATTGCTTAAGTAAATTCTTCCTTCATTATGTACCGTAAAGATAATCCTATATAATTCATGGATGAATAACACTGGAATTTCCTTAAGACTTACTTCAGATTACACATATCATATCATCGTTTTATGGCATAATATATGTGTGTATAATTATTATTAAAGAAAGAGACTGTGTGCGCATGTTAACGAACAAGGAGTGGGGTTCTGGGTCAGTATATTATATGCATATTTTCCGTAGTCTTCCGTTTTGCACACTATTTAATGAGATTTTATGAGCACACTATTATTTACAAGGTTTTGTAGTGCGTATTAATTCAATGATTTTCTACTGCATTTGAATTTTTGCTTTTAAGTTGTAAATAACAAAACAAAATATTCATTCGTTCGTATAGAGAGCAAGATTTGTGTTTATGATGTAGATACAGAAGCACAAAAAATTCTTAGGTGAAGGATAAACCCACTCCGATACATTTACGTCGTGTGCGCACTAGTTGTGGATTAATATTGTGACTTGTGTTGTAATGGATCCAGTTTTTAATGCCAAAAAGGCTCTGCATTTTCAACGAACTTGAAGTCGGATGTGTACGGAATAGTACGGATGAAGATAAGTATGAAAACTTAAAGAAAAGAAATTTTATGGATGCGCACCACTTGGGCACCCAAAATGACATTTGCAATATCACCTTCGAAGTTTGTCCCTTTTAACTCGGCCGTTTGGGGCTATCTCCGCTAAAACTAACAAGTTGTGGTCTGTCTGTAGGGGTACTGATGTTGTGCCTAATAACGGTTTTTATCCATCCCGAGATTAAAGAACAGTTGTAGCAGTAAACGTTTACCATAGTCATTCTTCTGTTACGATTACGCTCTTTGCGGTTTATTTTGCTACAATGTAAAATGCGTTGAAATTGTTTTTCTGAGTTTTCTGCTAGACAGAGAGTTATGAATAGTTGAAGCGGAAAAAAACAATTCTGCCTCTGCCTATTGTCCTTTTCGCAAGCTTTTCGTAAAACGTTGATACGCACGTTGTACTAATTTTATTATGTGCCATGTGTACATGGTACATTATAAAAACAGGACAAAAAATTTTGGGAGTGGGTAAATGTCTGTCCTGTGTATCTGGATATCTGTTTATCTATTTATCTGTTTATCCGCGCTATAACTCCAGTATGCTTCATCCGATTGACGCCAAACTTGACATATACATTCACAGGTTACTAAGAAAGAAATTCGTTGAGTTTGAGCCAAATCGGTCAAAGGTCAAA
>JAANSN010003911.1:0-16788 GCA_036850665.1 Dicranocentrus wangi | reverse complement strand
ACTCTGTGACAGTAAATTAAAATGACTTTTCTGCGGTGGCAATTTTGTGGCTCGACGAGTCGCGTCGCAATGGAGTAAAAGAGGAGAGAGGAGAGAGAAGAGATGATAAAAAGTGTAAAAAAATGTTCTTTTTTGTTATATATATTTTTTATCTTCTCTCGTCGCATACCTCTATTCTATTTTCTATATATATCTTTTGGGGCTGCTGCCGGGTTGGACTATGGCGATTTTTTTTTAAAAACCTAAATGCAAATAGAGAACGACGATGGACATGTAGGTATTCAAAAAAGAAGAAAAAGATATTCTGTTCGCAGTTTTTTATTTATTTAAAGTGTACACCGCGGCGGTGGTAGGTGGTAGCAGAGTGGAGGTGGTGGCGGACATGTGTAACAAGAACAACACACGCACTACATGAGATAGATACGCTTGTCTAGAACAAAAATTTATGGGAAGGGGAAATCTTGTACGGAAGATTGGTTTGTGAGGACAGGAGAGCGACAGCTCATATTCATATACTCACTCGCAGAATGAATGAATGCAGTTCATATAACAATATTACCTATGAAGTTATCTCTGTATTCCTTTTACTGAATGCCGATTTGCCGAACAACAAGACGTTGTTCCTTTTATAAAAAATGTTCACGCGAACGGTGGATAACCCATTTCAGCCACGTGTTACGTTACTTACTAACGTGTGGCTCTGAATGAGTTTTTTAAGACGAAGATGTTTAGAGTTTGTGCGTGAAATGGATAGTGGACACAAGAAAGAAAATAATATGCGATATAGTCAGGAGGATGAAAAAGAGAGGCTTCATATATAATAAATCTCTGTTTTGAAAGATTCCCTATTGTTCCATTCATTCAACTCCTTTGCAAAATGTCACGAGGCACCGCGATGACGATGAGCAGGCCACTTTTCAATGGAAATCCAATTGAGTTTTTTGCAAGTTGCATAAAAAATGTGTCTCGCTTTGGATGTTTTTTCGTTATTCCTCCCAGGTGAAAATGAAATGGGGTTTCAAAAACATATTTACACATTTGTCATCGCCGCTATGCAAATGGCAAAAAAGTGGCGAATTTTATTTTTTTCTCTTCTGTGCCAGCACAGCACCGCTTGTCGAAAGAGGAACAATATGGCTCACCGCCTCAGGGAGAGAATAATATACTCAACTCTCATATATTTGCATAGAAAAGAATGCACTTGTAATTTTAATTACTTCTGTCATCAGTCGCGCAAAACAAGAGAGTCCATTAAGATCATGAAGCTCGGGAAAAAAATGAGTATTATTATTGGCTTCCTACTACATTTCTTTTTCTCCACTTGGTTTTTGAAAGTTGAAATCCTCTTGTTGTTCGAAGTGACAATGACGACGATGATTGGCGACGGTTAACATAAATAAATCATACGACACGAACGACAAGTAGAAAATTTTCTCAAGTGGCTTAATTATCATGATGATGATTATTTGTGGTTATACATGCGAAAAAAAATGCGAGTCGAGTGACTATTATTTTACAGGTAAGTAAGTAGCTTTTTGATGGGATGAGATTCTTAAGATGCTCATTAGCTCCTCTTTGTGCTCACCACATTGAGATTCGGCTAATTACAATTAGACAGCAAGTTTGCTAATTTTGAAAGATAGAAATGAAGGAAAGAAAGTTGTCTTTTTCTTTTTGTGGGTTTCCTTTTTTCCGTAACTGTCATTTTGTGGTGGTCGAAATGTCGCAGGAAATTTGCGGTTTTTGAGGAAAATCCCTTGATTTTTTGGGATATGCCTTGCGTCTCTTCTCTATAATTACAACCGAAAGCAGGAGGAAGAGGAACGAAGAAAGAATTTTTTTTTCTTAAATATTATTTTTTGTTTTGACATTTGAATTCTGGCTGTCGCTTCGAAATAAAAAATTATGCCCTCACCTCACCTTGGTTTGTCCTCCTCCACTCCCTCCACACTCCTCCACTCCACAACAAAGCGATGCACATGCGATGATGATGATGATGATGGCATGTTTTTGAAAATGATGCCCTTAAGACTTGAAAAGTATAAAATGTGAGGTGCGTACGTGCCGAAAGCGGTACGCTAGCTCTCATTCATTTCAAACATATTTGATTGCGACTCCACCTTGGAATCTCTTTTGTCTTGAGGAAATGGGACTACTACGTTCGCCATTGAAACGAAACTGGTAATCACGCAAACAAACGGCATGTTGCAAACAAACACACCTGTGTCTCCGAGAGAGACAATAAGAACTGGTGCGGCCGCGGCGGCTCCTATCTTTTGCCAAAAAGCGAATCCCAGGCGGATATTAATTCAATTCAATTTAATGGTGGTAGGGTAGTTGCGCCTTCAATAATATTTTTCATAATAATAAATCACAAATGTCACGCGCGGCGGTTATTGTGTGTCAATGTCTTTTGTATTGTGTTCACACATTTTCAACTGGCTCCATCATATCCCCACAATAAAAACACGCACAGACAGACTATGACTACATGCTTGTCATTTTCATTTCAGGGGAGGGGGAGGGGAAAGGGAGAACAATAGCGGAATGGAATGTGAAATGTGGTTGCGAATCTATTTTATTATATTACATTTCAAAAAGTAGGAAGGAAGTGCATTAATTTTCATATGGATTCATTCTTCATGTCTCGTCTCTGCACTTCCTCCTCCATTATAATAGCCCAGCCCAACCCAAAAACTAAAAACAGTCCTCCATGTTTTCCCATTCCACGAGGAAAATGTAATAATGTTGCACAAGGGACACTTTTTGTTTCTTGTTTTTTGGAGTGATCATCATGATGATGATGGTGATGGCGTGTTGTTTCCTCCCAGCCATATGCTTCCAGCATAATCATCAGCCTCTCTCCCTCCCTCCCAGACTGCTCTTGTTTTTGACCCAAACTAATTACATTTATTACTCTGCTGGCGGTCTTCCAGACCCAGTTGCAAATTAGCTGATTAATTTCCTCTAAAAATGGATTTGGCAGCGCAAAAGCAGAGCACAACTCTCTCTCTTTCTCTCCCTTTATCTTCGTGGGAGGGGGAGGGGTAAATTGGGGAGGTTGTTAAAAAGGCACAAAACAACACATGTATACATATTCATCCATTTTCGCTTTTATTTTGAATTGAAAAAGTACGTACGTAGTAGTGCCTGTAATTTTTTTGGTCCCGTTGAATTGAAAGTCGCTGAATCATAACTCATTTTATTTTTTTACTGCGTCGAGGAAAAAGCGCAGTGGAAGCAGGAAAAAAAGAGAGATAGAAGCAGCGTGTTTGTCACGAAAAGTAAATAAATAAATAAATTTGTCATTTCGCTGCTGCTGTTGCAGTCAAAGAAGAGCGGAGGAGTAGACTCATCATCATATCATCATCATCTTCAATGTTTGTAGATAGAAAGAAAAAGGCGCAAACTTGCTGCATAGTCACTCTTTCTCTTCTTAACTCTTTTTTTCTCCCTCCATCTACTCTCCATCTCCACATTCTCCACATGTATTTTACTGCTGGGAATGAATCTGTGGGCCTGGAGGGGGTTTCATCCTTTCTTTGTCTCCTCTTCTTGCTCCCATCATCATCATCACCACAAAAACACACACACATTTTATATATTCCATTCCGCCGTTCCGTCTTGAAAAGTAAAGGAAGGAAAGGGGGGTGATGATGATGATGATGATGATGATGATGAAGAACAAGCAAGTGGGAATTAAAGGGAAATTGCTCGGAGCAAGAAATATTTTTTAGAGTTGAAGGCAGAGAGAGAACTCAGTAACTCAGAGAAGAGGGGGGAGAGAGCATGAATGAAATCGAGTTGAAAAAAAAGTTCAGCGTCAGAGGGAGGATGAGAGAGTATGATGACGATGATATGCATGAGCTGCAATGTTTGTTCTGCTCTGTTGCCACTATTAATGAGCTCCTTCCCATGTTCCCATGCATCGTGGTGAATCTGAAATAAATTTTGTGATGAAAATAGTGATACTTTTTTTATTCCCTGAGACTAGCGTATTAGCGTATGCATGCATGCAACTTGTGTATCATTCCCCAATAAATTATATATGAGCACATCAACATCCGCTAATAATTTGTCACTGTCCTTGTGCTTCACTTTTTTGATTCAGGCATTTCCCCGTGGCTGAGGAGAAAACTGAGGCAGGACTCGATCGACGAGGAGAGGGAAAATAATGGGATCGGCAACGGTGAAGGTGGTCACCATCCACCATCCACCACCACCTCATCCCCCGTCATCCTCACACTACTCCAAGCTGCCAAACGAGCTGTCCAACCTGGTGGATCCGCGAGCGAGACACATGTCATACTCGGGGAGAATCCGGTGCTGGAGCCCACCACGCTCCGGAAATAATAACTCTGGGCTGTTTTCCGGCACCTGCACCGCCTCCACCGGCGGCACGTTCGGCTTTGGACAGTCCCCGCGGAGGACCCCGCTCCCCAATTTGGAGTACCAGAAAAGGGAGAGGATCCTGAGTGGTGGAGGTGGAGCGGATAATTCCCCTGGGAATAAACTGTTGTCTCTGTCGACGAGAAATCTGAGCAGCGCTGGAACCGACGGGAATAAACCTGCTCATCACGAACGAAACTCGGTGGACTTTAGTTCCACGATATTGCGACCCCAACCGCCCCCGCAACACTCCCCCATGCAGCGACACAGTCACGTCGGCTTCACCTGGAAGAACAAGGGCTTGTCGGAGTTCCAGCCGAGGAGCACGAGCCAACTGGTCGCAGCGGCGCTGAGTGAAGAGCTCAAATCAAAGTCGTTGTCCGTGTCGAGGCTGACGACGAGCTCCTCCGCCACCGGCTCACCCGAACCGGAACAGTTTATTGAGCAGGGAGGAGGAGGAGGAGGAGGAGATGCTGCTCATCACCACCACCACCACCCCGCCGACAAGTTGTTCATGTCGTCGACCACCTCGACCTCCTTTGCGGACCGGAGGAGTCGGGAGAGCAGCCCCTGTCTCAAGAGAATCAACCGGCATCAGCTCATCAGTCACCACCTCAGTCAGTCCAATCTCAGCAGCTCCTCCCCCCAAAACAATCAATCGACGAGTCCCTCGTCGTCCAATAATAGCTCGAATTCCACCCTTCGCAAAGTGGTGGGCCTCCCGCCGCTACCCCTCCAGTCCAAAAAGCTGCAAACCTTTTCCCCACCTTCCTCATCCTCCCCGGCGGACTACTCCAACATGTCGAGTTCCACCCTGGGACGAAGCCATACGCCCACCGGCAGCTCCTCCAGCAACAAAAAGTCGCTCAAAGGGGGTGGGGACTCAACAACGTCAACAAATTCCATTGAGCAGCTCAAGCTGAAGCTGAAGGAGGTGTCCGACAAGTGCTTCAACTCGGGCAAGATCTCCTCCTCCAAACTCTTTTCCCGCTTTTCCAACAAATCCAACTCCACCGACAAGAGCAATAATAATAAGGGTGGGGAG
Organism: Dicranocentrus wangi; assembly: GCA_036850665.1. Lineage (NCBI taxonomy): Eukaryota > Metazoa > Arthropoda > Collembola > Entomobryomorpha > Entomobryidae > Dicranocentrus > Dicranocentrus wangi. The sequence goes on along the minus strand of JAANSN010003911.1, from coordinate 11,354 downwards.
GGGCGGGGGAATAAGAGTGGATCCCTGTCCGGGAAGGCAAGTCCAAGTCGGGACGTGCTGGGCCGGAAAGTGAGAAGCTTTTCCTTTGGAGGGGTCCCCCAACTGGAGGACCACCTCAACGGTGGTGACCTGGAGGACAACTACGAGTTCCGTGTTAATCCGTTGTACATGGAGGAGGATCATGATGACGATCACCTTCATCACCACCACCACCCCGACGAGGACGGGCACGAGGCAGACAATGACGACGATGACGAGGTGGACTACAGACATCACCACCTCAACCTTCATCACCCCCTCTTTAGGAGCTTTATCTCCCTCCTCCCGCAGCGAGTCCAATTTGGACGCCCACTCCAACGGCGGCTGCGGCTCCTACCACGGGATGCCCAAGAGCCTCGACTTTATCAACACCAACTCGTCGTCGAGGGGAGGAGGAGGAGGAAGTGGGGGGAGTAGTGCGGCGAGCCACAATTCCGACGGGGACAGCGGGATTGTGCAGGAGGGGGGTGGGGACGGGTCCTCCCTCTTCCAGGAGGACACGACCGATCCGCCGCTCTCCATCTTGGCGACGAGCTCCAGCTCCAGTTGCTCCAGCAGTACAAACAGCAACAGCAGCAGCAGCGGCATCATCAACAACTCCAACTCGTGTTGCTCGGTGAGGTTCCAAGAGGAGACCCCTCCGCCACCTCGAAATAATAATAACCCCCCCTTGAAAATCCAAAGTAACCAGCCTGCCTGGGTTCGACGCGTCCGACATCACTCCAACAAGCTCAACAACCAGAACCAGACGTCGACGACGACATTGCCAGCAGACTCCTCCAAGGACGGGGACTCCAATCTCAGCTACTCTCGCAGCAGAGTCAACTCGAGTAGCAATAGCTTAAACAACGACGAATGTGGCGTCTCCAGGAAAAAGCAACAGCAGGCGTCAACTGAAAACATTATCCTTCCAAGTCCCGCCGGCTTTGACAGCTCTCCTCCCCCGAAAAACTCGTCCAACTCGTCATCCCTCCCCCAGGGGGAGTATCGACTGGTTCGCGTGCCCAAGTTCAACCGGAGCGGGATCAGTGCGAGGATTGCGGCAGCGAATGGGTGCCATCCGGACCTCGGGCTGAGGCTGGAGAAGAATGTGGAGGAGCACTCCTCGGCCGGTTATCTGATTCGATATATCCATCCGGACTCTGACATTGCCAGGTAGCAAGAGGGCGACGCATTTTTCAAAAACATTTTCTCTCTCTCTCTCTTTCCCGTTTCTTCGCCTCTTTTCTAATTACTTTGCAACTCCGCGCCGCGGCCGTCCTTTTTACGAGCTCCTCGCGGAGCGGAACTTATTTATTTCTCTCTTTTTCTTTAATCAACTTCTTCTTCGGCTGGGGCAATTGGTGCGGGGCAATAATCGTAATGAGAGGAGGTTGTAAAAGATAATTTCCTCGTCAAAGTGGCTTTTTGGCTTTCCTCCTCTGATTTTATTATTACATCCCATTGCATGGCCCTATGTCATCATCATCATCATCAGCATGCAAATGGGCTGCATGCATTGCTTCAATTATATTGCTTGTTGAACAACTAGAGCCTTTCGTGTCGGCAAAAGAGACGGAGACACAAAAGCTAACAAACTTCAAACTTCATTCCGTAATAATAATACCTATTTTATATATCTTCCCTGCAACTTCTTGCATATTATTGCATTGCATAAAACAAAAGTTGTTGAAGCTTGTATTCCCGAGCTCAAAACATGACACTTTTCGAGACTAGAAAGTTGCTGGTTCTCAAGAACAAGACGTAATAATGATAATAATAATAAAGTGGATGGAGCACTGATCCTGATCCCCATTTATCAGCTCTAATCTCATCCCTTCCTTCCATCTTCCACTTCTTTTTGATTAGTTTATTATATTTGTCTCAAGAAAGAAGTTTCCAAGTTCATCATCCAAAACATATATATCAGTTGAGTTAAATTCAGAGCGCCACGTGAAATTGACACTCACACCGTGAGTGAGTGAGAGATCCTCATCCTGATTATTAGCATACAACTTTTCAGAGTCTTCCTCATCCTCGTCTCCATCTCCATCTCATCACACATCTCTACAAAATGCAAATGAATTTTTATAGAGCAAAAAGTGTGTAAAAACTATAGTGAATTATTCAGATCTCCGCGAGACGAGACGAGAGCAGAGATACGTGTAGTAGTGCTGCATGCAGTCGTCGTAAATGACGTAATTCCAAAATTGGGAATTTACAAGGGGCTCATATAAAGAACAAGAAGATGATGGGGATGATCAGGATGGTGATAACTAGTGAGCCGTGCTTCCTCCAAAAAAAATAAAATAAAATCATCATCATCTGCATCTCCAGCTAGTTAGCCCCGCGTTCCAATAAAAGAAACCTAAAGGCATTTTTAGATTTTTTTTAAAGAAAGAAAGAAAAGATGTAGCTACAGTATTACTACGGAGGAGTACGGAGCCTATTTTTTTCGTTTTCCTTTGTTTGCATTGAATCTTCTTTGGATGGTAAGAAAAAAGTGGGGAAATGATTGGTGCGGTGAGGAGGATTCNGTTTTCCTTTGTTTGCATTGAATCTTCTTTGGATGGTAAGAAAAAAGTGGGGAAATGATTGGTGCGGTGAGGAGGATTCCTCTCAAACGACGAGGTTGTCAGCAATGCAATAATATGTGTTGTGCATTGATCAATATATAGCAAAATAGACATTTTTGAGCCAAATGAGACGATGAGAGTACCTCTCTTTGGGTTTCCCCATTCCTCTGGCTTGTGTATAGTTCTCAAAAAAAAAGGTAAAAAAAAGTTGTTATTCCATTATTCCCCTTTTTTTCCAAAATAAAAACCTCATCCTCTCTCTACCTTCGTTCGTGCATCATTGCACTCTGGAAAAAAAAACTTTATTTTTTTAAAGGAAAAAGGTAAAATTCGGAATGGATTATTTAGAGAAAGAGAAGAAGAAGGAGGAGAGGGCGAGGGGAACCATGAGACGAAAAGGAAATTGCCAAGTTTTTCCTTTCTTCTTCTTCTTCGTCATCTCTTCTTTCTTTTATTTTTGTTAAAAGATGAATGCATTCTTAAAACTAATCATCTGCTCCCCTTTTTCGATGAAATTCCGTTGGAATACGTGTATGCAGAGAGAGATGCAAATGGTTTTTTTTTGGTTTTGTTGGGGTGGGAGTGGGAAACACAGATTGCCAACGCAGATAAATAGTTGGTAGTAGTTTTAAGAGTTGAGAGTGTTTTTTTTATTTTGCAGAGATTGAACTCTGTAGAAAATTTTGTCTTCTTAAAAGAAAAGTTTTGTGAGCAAAACTCTTATTGGATTTGGTGGAAGAAGGAGAGAGGAATGAATTTATTATTGTTCATCGCCTTTCAGATTCGGATCTCATCCTTCTCAGTTATTCATTACGAGAGCGAGGGGTTCTCTCTGGCTGATTGCTTTACCTTTTCTAAAATATTAAATTATTATGAAATATTGCTTGTGCTTTTTAACAATTTTTTATCAAGGAAACAAAAGACTTTTTTATGCATTTTGTAAAAAGGATATTTATTAGTTGAAGTTTTTGTTTTTTGTGATCAGATTTATATGAGCAACTTTTTTAATATTTTTTTTTCAATTTTTTTGTTTTGTGTGTAGACTTGAAGAGCTCCTTGTCGACGACGAGATAATTAGCGTAAACGGCAAGTTTGTGCGGGAACTGAGCGCTTCCGAGGTGTACTCCATGTTGTCCTCCGGCTTCAAGCGGGATATGGATTTGGTGGTGCTAAGACCCCCGGGCGGGAGTGACGACCCCAGTCGCAGCCCGCCGCTAACTCGACCCTCTCGCATTCCTCATCATCAGCGACACTCGTCCCTGCCGCCACTTCCGGCGTCGCCGATGCCCAAAACAGGCATTCTCCAGGACTCCACCAAGAACACGACCATTATTAAAATCTCGTATGAAGACTCCAATTCTTCAGAGACCTCCAATAACAACCTCAATCCTCTCCCGTCACGGGTTCCACTGGTGCCTCCACCTTGTAATTCCCTCCCGCGGAGGAAAAAGGGGCAGCGCGTGGTTTTCGAGGATTCTACCACCGCCACCGTGGACAAGAATGGTGGCACGAGTGAGGGATCATCACCTAGTCGGACTAATGACAAGCTGGCCTCCGCCCGCCGCAAGTTTGTCATCAGCCTGATGGAGTCCGAGTCGGTGACGGCCCCGCTTGCCTTAGACTCCCCCGCAGAGTCCGCCCTCGGCCTCGACTCCTCCAGCATCAGAAGGCAGAAGAAGGCGCAGGACGAGTCCCCCTCCTTTTGCACGCTGCCCCGGAGACCCAAATCCTCCCTCCTCACCTCCCTCACCGTCGTGTACGAGAAGGGAGGGGGGAAGAAGCCCTTAGGATTTACGGTGGTCGGCGGGAAGGACTCGCCCAAGGGAGACATTGGCATTTTCGTCAAGAGCATCCTTCCCAATGGGCAAGCGGTTGAGGATGGACGGCTCCAAGAAGGTACACAACAATAAAATAAAATCTCCAAAGTAGTAGTACAAGAAAAGTTATGTGATGATTTTTATGATGTTGCCTGCACCTACCTTTTCCGCTGGGCGAGTTGACACCTTCCAAAATCCCGTTCCCTTTTAACAAACCAATAAAGAGCGATAGAGTGTGACAATTGAGGANCTGGGCGAGTTGACACCTTCTAAAATCCCGTTCCCTTTTAACAAGACAATAAAGAGCGATGGAGTGTGACAATTGAGGAGGATGGAGCATGCCGTCGAGAGTCCCGTTATGATATCCCAAGCGACTGCTGACTCTGACTACTTATTTTATTATTGATTTTATGGGCTCATCATGATGCGACGCCCTAACAGACAGCCACCAATACCAATTTATTCACTTCAAAATATATCCTGTTGGTTTTTGTTCAAGTTCAATAATCCCCTCTTCTTCTTCTTCGCCTTGCCTTGGTTCAATATCCCCTCGACTCAACATAATTTTTTATGACACAAGACTGTAAATCAAAATCAAAGGGCGAGGCGGTGATATTATTATTATATAATAGGTTTTTATGAGGTGGCAAGGTGGTGGCTCCTTCATGCCTTGTCCTTGTACTCCACTACACACACACACGCGCGCGGTGGATGATAAAACAGGTTCAAAAATGGCAAATTAAAAAAAATATATGCTCCGGTGATATTATAAGTCACATCACAGGAATTTGAGGAAAGGGAGAGAGAGAAGAGAATAAAATAGTTGGGTTTTTTTCCACCTCCGAAAATTTATTAGGCGGTCTGCTGTGTTGTTATTAATTTCGGGGGATCTTCTTTCGGAGGTAAAAGTGACAAGGAGTAATGGAGGGAGCTACAGAAAAAGAAGGAGATGGAAAATACTACAGCCTCCTTCTTTGTTTCCTTTTTCTTCGATCCGGTGGCTGGCTCCAGTGTCATTACGAAAGAGATACTTTATCCCAATCCCAAAATCTGAGGTGGCATTTGGTATTGATTTCCTTTGCTGCTGCATTGCATTCCCTTCTCTGCCCGTTGCAGCGAGAATGTCTTTGGCCTCTCATCTCGCTCTGGTTTGGAGTAGTAGTAGAGTTTTTTTTGGAGGATTAATTGACGAGATGTGTGGAAAGATATTATACTGGTCTGTTGTCGGTGGCTCATGGTGATATGGGGTTGCGTAATGCATAAGTAATAAAGTGGAGCTGCCGAAAAGCGGCAGAGTAGTGGACTTCCTCTTTTTTCATATTTGCAAGAAGAGACGAGACGAAGTGGAGAGGAGAGGAGAGAGGACATTTGTCAGGATGGTTCTAATTCTGTTTTTTTGCCTGTGTTTTCAGGAGACGAGATTCTGGCGATAAATGGGGACTCCGTGGAGGGACTCACTCACGCCCAGGCACTCACCTGCTTCAAGAAAATCAAGAGTGGCCCGGTGGTGCTCTCCATAAATCGGCGAACCCGGAAGAAATCCGCTGGCAGTCTTAAATCCCAGTCTTGTGACAATCTTATTGACGCTTGAATTATTAATGGAAGAGTGGAGGAGGATTGGAGGAGGAGGTGGAAACATACTACTAGCCAATATATATCGTCACAAAAAAATAATCCACCGGAACGCGGCGGCGGACTAGACTAATCTACAGAAAATGTTTGCAGGAGTTGTGGGGGGAAATGCAACTAAAAATACAACCTTTTTAAACGTGATTTTTAATTTGATGGCTAACCCTTTTTTTAAAGATGCTTAAGATACTTGTTTTACAAGACAAAAAAACTGTTTGTAACAAAGTACCGCTTATTTGTCGTGCAATGCTGTTTTTAAGAAGAAAAAAATAATGATGTTCAGAAAATTTTAGTTAAAGTTTTTAATTTGTGTGTGTGTTGTGTGGCTATATAGTAGATTTTATTGAAAGCTCTCAATTAATTTTTATGGATACAACTATTTTTAAGATATATACCTACTCATAAAAGCCAAAAACCCGAATTTTTAGCTATACTATTTTATAAAAATCATTAAAGTTGAAATTGTTAGGTGATTTTTAAAAAAATCCTGTGGTCAGAATCAAATACAAAGTATGGTGTACAATCCTATAATAATAATAATAATATTATTATTATGTAATTCACTTTCGTTTGTAAGCTATATTATAGTTTAAAATAGATTGTTGATTAGAGGGAAGAATTTGTAAGATTAGCTTTAGTTTTTATAAGGATGAGCAAAATAATATGGCAAATTTAAATATAGTTAGTGGAAATAGTATATTATATTATATGATTGTGCTTCCAATTCCATCTAGTTTTGGAATGCTCAAAAATGCCAGTTTTAGACTATACCAGTCAAAAAATAATGATTCCAATGCAGAGTTGAGCAATGCCAGGAAATAATGAATAAATAAAAAAAAAGATGCTATTTGTTTTAAGAAATATATAATGAAGGAATGACTGTGATGAGCTCTCGAAAAAATAATTCATTCTCATCAAGGCTAGTTGGATTGGAGGAGGAGAGGAAATGGTGATTTCCTTGCCGTTTATATATATGTATATACTTTCTCTGTAGGTGAATTAGTATTGCATTGCAGAAGGGGAGTTTGAATGTGGGTCATTGGAACTCCAATCCTCCACTCGCTCCTCCATTTAATTATGGTAGAAGCATCTTAAGGCTGTTTTTTAGCTCGTGGTGGTGGTGGTGGTGGTGAGTTACGAACGATTATCAAATTGGGGTTACGTTACATGCAGCTAGCGCTATATTATAGTCATTTAATGTGGTGATGTTGGAAGAAAATTTAAATATGCAGGCATTTTGTGTATTGGTATTAGAGATAGGGAAAAGTGTGTGGAGATGAAATAACACAGTTGCGTCATCGGCCCTCTCTCATCTCCCAGCTATTTTTCTCATTTCATTGAAACTCTTATTATAGATTGCCAATTTTAAAGCAAAAGAAATAATGTCCCCTCTTGTTTTATAGGTAACTAAAAATATAACGACATGCCATTTCGCAGTCGTCGGTAAAATGTGGTGGTGGTGGTGAGTTACGAACGATTATCAAATTGGGGTTACGTTACATGCAGCTAGCGCTATATTATAGTCATTTAATGTGGTGATGTTGGAAACAAATTTAAATATGGAGGCATTTTGTGTATTGGTATTAGAGATAGGAAAAACGAAAAAGTGTGTGGAGATGAAATAACACAGTTGCGTCATCGGCCCTCTCTCAACTCCCAGCTATTTTTTTCATTTCATTGAAACTCTTATTTTATAGATTGCCAATTTTAAAGCAAAAGAAATAATGTCCCCTCTTGTTTCATGGGTAACTAAAAATATAACGACATGCCATTTCGCAGTCGTCGGTAAAAATATAAATATGATGATGATGACAAATGGCGCGGTTATAATAATAATAATATTATAATACGAAATGGAAGTCCAAAGCAACTATACACACAACGACATGCACATACTTAATATTGCAGTTGAGTCACATTGTTATTCGCACTCACTTGCGACTTGTGAGAGAATTTTTGCCATTTGCTAAAATGCAGATACTCATAAAATAATGCTCATCGCATCGTCACGTCGTTTTTATGTATGCATGCATGTATTGTAAAATAATTGTAAATCCAGCAGACCACATAATATCAGGGGGACCCAAACCCCACTCGTAAAAAAGTACACAAAAGTTAAATTTACACTAGTCCTCGATATCACGGAGAGTTCCATAATATCCTATCCCACTTTGCATTTTAAACTAAGCTTCACTTTGGGTAATGCAGTTCCAAAACGCAAATACTGTTATCATCATCACCTCTCTTATTTTATCTCTCTGTCTTCTTCACGGCGACATGGGACTTCCTTCAAAAGCTGAGAGAAGATACCAGCAACACCAAAACCACCATCACCATCACGGTCTATATCTTCACTTGTGCAACTGGGCTCATATATATATGCATGCATTATTATGCATTTTCTTTAAAAAGGTCTAGGATTATATCTTCAAGGAGTCACACGTATTTCTTTTTAAAAAATGGTTTGTCCGTTAATGCCATAAGGTTTTGCCTGGAGAGGTTATAAGAATAATTCTTTTAGAATAGCATGGATATGAATGAGGATATTAGGTGGTATTGTAGGATGGATGATAATATACTTATTATGATGAATCATATAGAAGCGCAGGATGCAGAGAATGTTTTTGACAGGATTTTATGACTCTTTCTTCTTCATGGTCGCCACAAGTAAGAAAGGAAAAGGCGATGTGGAGTGAGTACATAATATCTATATAGCAGGCGGGTATAAGATCAATGTGATTTTAGCACTGGAAGAGTGAGTGAGTACAGAAAGAAAGGGAATTAAAAAGTGGAAGAGTATTTGGTCGTGGGTGACTAATATATATTTTGGGGGAGTTTATTCTTTCTTTCAACTTGAAGAATAAATAGAGCTTGGAAGTTTTATTTTTTGCAATAATAATTCGACTTTTTTTTTAAACATTTGAAGAGGCTTCAGCACTTGTTGCTTGTTTGTGGTCCTGCACGAATCCTGCAAGAATTTGAGAAATCAAGCTGCTATAATAATAATTTTACGTGAAAAAGTAATCAAATCAAACTCTGCTGATTGGATACTCCTACTTAATAAACATACCGCAAATATGGCCAACTTAAACTTAATTTCCATTGCTTTACTACTGTTGGGCTGCTTCTCCCTTTCCAAAGGTAATAGATGAATTTTTTCAACATGTTAACTCCTGATATTCGAAGCTCAACAATTTTAAATACAAAAAAATGTACTTCTGAAAGGAATTATTATTTATTTATTTTTTAAAATTAATTCAGGGCTCCAATGCTTCGACTGCACCTATTCCCTGTCCGGTTCTACAGCGGGCGGTGACCCAGCCTGCAAATCGGCTCCAATTCCAGACAGCCTCGTAAAACAATGCGCAATGGGAACAAATACCACCTCCGAACTGGGGGGATCCGGACCCGGACCCGTGCCCCACCTCACCACAGGCTGCCTCAGCGTCGGCATAAATGGGAAATTGCTGGGACAGCCCATGAAATCAATGCTTCGCCTCTGCTTCCCCATCCTGGACGGGATCAAGACTTGCAAAACCCAAACTCGGGCAAAGTGGGCGCAGGGGGAGGATGACATTTCCAAGTTTATCGCGGCGCTGACGGGAGGGGCAGTGAGCAGCTACTCGGCGGACACCGTCATCGACGGCTGCTTTTGCACCCAGGACAAGTGCAACACGGAGCCCATTCCTGGGGCTTGGCTCAGAGGAGGTCACGGTGACGAGTCTATCTTATTGCAAGAAGAAAATAAAGGAGGTGAAAAAAGTGGAGGGGTAATAGTAATGAGTGTTGTAGGGAACGTTGTTGTACTACTTGTTGGGCTCACTTTGACTACGTTTTTTAGGAACTAATAATAATTTTTTTGGTTCTTTGGCTATCCAGAGTTTTTGATTGATTTCTTTTATTCAAACTCTGGATACATTATATACTTTAAAAATTCAGTGAAATCTTGACGAAATTAATGTGAATTACAATCAAAATTAGATTTTTAATTTTTTTTTTAGTTTTTAGATAAATATATTATGTAGGCGGAAGACGTGCGTCGTGTATGTATTGTTGGAGGCATAATAATTTGGAAATTGTATGTATGCAATGCAAGTCATTTGTGTGTTTAAAGTGGAGTGATTCAATCCAAATTCCAAAGCTGAACTAACATGACTGACATGAGCAATAATAATGTAAGAAAATAATAAAAAATGCCATTTGTTTCTTGTTTTTATAAAAATGTAAAAAGCCATTATAATTCCGTGCTGTACTCCTCGTTTCTTTTCCCTTTGAATAACAACACATACATATTTTACGGGGAACAAGCAAAGGTTGGTAATAATGCTTATAGTTTTTGGTTTGATGTGAGCAAGCAATGCGGATTTTATAAACTGGGTTATTGGGATTCCTCCTCCTCTCTTCCCCTCCATACAAATTATCCAGCAAAGATTTATTGCCAGGGCGTATAACAATTAATTAAATTTGTTTCTAGTGAACTGGTGGAAATGTGTGTTTTTTGCTTTCTATGTTGTTACCAAAATGTGCTTTCCTCTCATTTCTTCCTTTGGGGCCAGTTTTATTTTAAAGTGCACAAGTTGACATTTTTTATGGAGCTTTGCATCTTGTCACCACTTGTCCCTTGTCACCAAAGTTAGTTATACACAGCCACACACCTTATTGCATTTTTAGAAATGACATCGAAACTCAATCTACAAAACAAACTCTTTTTACTTAAAGATAAGTAGGTATAAAAGGATGGGCATGCATGGGCATCACATAATATATGTAATTTTGTTTTGTTTTGAAAACTCAAATTAGTTCCCGACCGCCACCACCACCACCGCTCAATAAACGGGTCATTTAGTTGATTTTTGAGACCAATGTGTGAAAACACAAAAGTGACACAAGAAATCTGGACACCTAGCAAAATGCTACAACTGCGTAACTATTCGCTGACAGGAGTTTCTGTTCAAGGAGGTGATCCAGATTGCAAGTGGGAAGAAGGTGTCCTACTACCAGACAGCCAAGTGGTGGGCTGATTTTAATTTTTTGAATTGAACTGAAGCATGTTTTCCCTAATGTTTTTGGAAGCTTATATTATAATATTATTAGTCGTTAGTAGTTTGTAAAAAAAGGTAATACTTTATATAAGCGCATCATATGGAATGGAACCATGATGCACCGTAGGCGAGATTGTGGTTAGCTTTCCGCCCGAACAGAAAAAAAGTAATTTGCAAGGTTACCCCAAAATGAATAAGTAGGTCGAGGTGAGCCGATATTCCGTGTCATTATAGATCTCCCTCTCTCTCTCTCTCTCTCTGAATGGAGATGA
>JAANSN010003910.1:0-16791 GCA_036850665.1 Dicranocentrus wangi | reverse complement strand
TTGAGCCAATTGCAGCACACTTTTAAAACCATCTTTAAGGATTGCCAACTTGTCATTGTGATCCTTCCAAAGAAAAATTCCCCGCTTTATGGACACGTTAAGCATGCGGCTGAAGTTGTGACCGGGATGCTGACACAATGTGCTGTCCTAAATAATGTTACGCGTCCAAAGCCTTCGCTAGTGCAGAATTTATTGCTGAAGATTAACAGCAAGCTGGGTGGCATTAACCATGTTACCGTTTCCCCACTTGACAAAAATTTGGCACAAATGTTTTGCAGGTTATTGGTGGAGTGTCCTGTCTTGATTATGGGGGCGGATGTCACTCATCCTGCGAAAGCATTGGGGGTACGATATTAAATTAAACTACCGATTTTTGTACTTTTAATAGGAAGCACTTAAACAAGATTGACATACCTAATCATGTCACATGATTATTTTGCTAGGTGAAAGGCAAGGAATTTACGCCAAGCTATGCTGCAGTGACAGGTATAAGAAACTTTGCAACTATTGAAAACTAAACTTTCTGCAATCCTAATCGTGAAATGAGTTAAATTATTATTGGTTTATAGGAACCATTGACAGGACCTGTATGCCATTCATGACCGAGTTGCGCGCACAAAGTAATCCTGACCGGGAAGCTGCAGAGGTAATTCAGAACATGGATGTGATTGTTTCCAAGTTTTTGAACAAATTCATAGCAGTGAATAATAGGCCACCTTGGAAGATCATTTACATTCGAGATGGAGTTGGGGAAGGGCAGTTTCCCAGAGTAAGAATCGTAATTTGGTTTTGACAATGACCAGTAACTAAATGGGCTAAAACTCATGATCAGTTTGATTTTAATACACAGCTCCTCGAAGTTGAAATGATGGCGATTCGAAGAGCGTGCACGGCAGTTGTAGGAAAATCCTATACACCAAAAATTACGTTCATTACAGCCCAAAAGGTAACTGAAATGATATGTTCATAAATACCTATGAAAATAATGTTCAAACGAAGCAGATGTGCGACAATTTTAAAAATGTAATGATTTTTGTCTCAGCGCCACAAGACACGGATTTTTCAAGTTAACCGCGATGTAGGTTTTAAAAGCCTGTGCCTTCATATCACTTTATATAATTTTGGGATTGGCTTATGTGAAATTAAATTATTATTTTTAATTATTAACAGGGCGGAATTGCACAGGCTCCGCCTGGAACTGTAATTGACAAGGAAATTGTGCACACAACAGAAACAGACTTTTATCTGCTCTCTCATCACGGATTGGTAAGACATTAGGTATATGTACCAATACTTAATGTACTTAATGTTTATTAAATATGCGAATAATTTCCTATTCCAGCTGGGAACAAGTCGTCCAACGCGATATCATGTTTTGTGGGATGATAGCGAGTTTTCCCCGGATGTAATTCAATCCATGGTGTACACGCTGTGTTACATGTATTGCCGTTGCACGAGAAGTGTTAGTTTGCCAACTCCAACGTACTACGCTCATCTCGCTGCTGATCGTGCAAGAAAGCTGTGTGAAGGTTTTGAGTAAGTTCACTCTCAAAATAATATGGCTTAATAATAATTATATAGGTACTTCAGTAATAAGAGTTAGAATTGGCTAATCATAAAGTGGGGATTTTTGTAGGGGACAGAATCCAAGTGAGCAGAGCTTGAATGAAATGCTGCAAGCCGTGTCAGCAAAAATGGAAAATCATCCAATGCACTTTGTTTGAATCATGCTTTCAATTTAATCAATTTCTGTAAATATCAAATACCATTTCCCCCAAGTTTTATTAGCTTTATTCTCATATCAATATGCCAGGTACATGATGTCGTAGAGTATGTTAGATAGTGCAGTGAGAAAGTTAATAATAAAAAGCTAATACAATTTGCCATCATAGACATTATTATTGATAATAATTAGTATAGTAAGTAGTGAACAACAATATACCATAAACACTAATCATAACTATATAGTCTACGCCTACTAGTACTAGTGTAAGTCACTACAAGTCTACTAGTATTGCTACTGAACATTTTAAAAGTTTGAGTATGTATTTGCTTTCATTTTAATTACTGCAACTGTGACTTTGTCAATTAAGTGTTAAAATACTAATGCTGATTTCAATAAAGCATTATTATTATTGATAATAATTAGTATAGTAAGTAGTGAACAATAATATACAATAAACACTAATCATAACTATATAGTCTACGCCTACTAGTACTAGTAAGTAAGTCACTACAAGTCTACTAATATTGCTACTGAACATTTTAAAAGTTTGAGTATGCATTTGCTTTCATTTTAATTACTGCAACTGTGACTTTGTCAATTAAGTGTTAAAATACTAATGCTGATTTCAATAAAGCATAGCTAAAATGCGTACATTTGGCTCTTCTATTTTTTACCATCTACAATTAGTTAATAATTACTAGAAACGCCCACAATCATACAAGCTGTAATAAAACTAAAGATTGTAAAAACAAGTAACCTAAAGTGAATTAGGTGTGTACGTGTCCACAATGTTTTAACGATTACAACAAAACTAGCAAGAAGGTTTTATCCAAAATTTCATACAACACAGCCATTGATGTTGAAGGCTGAAATTCAGCATAGGGGCCCACCCGCTGAGACAACCTCTTACAAGCTTTCAACTCCAACCTCATTTCCTTGTTGTGGATTATTCGAGACCAGAACAACTGGAAATCTCCAAATCTTACAAACAACTTGGCTGCAACTGGGATCAGAAGGCAGATTATTAGCGTGATCATTACACTCACAATCATCATCATGCTGTAGAAAATGACTGGGAGCGTGTTTGACAACTGGATTGCAGCGAAGTAGCCCAAGACGCAGAGCACCATTCCAACGCCAATACATGCCGGAATGAACAAGGACAAATTCCTGTTGGCTTGAGCAGACAAAATACTGACTTCCCTGAAAAGTTGGAGACTCCTCTTCCAGCGGGCTTTCACAATGTCAAAGTCATCCTCCTTGGCAAAGAGCTGCCTGTCGGCAATCATTCTTTCAAGTTTCTCCCCCATCGACATCATTTTCCGTGGAGCCATGTTCGTATCGGGTTGTGGTGCAGATCCGACATGCTTTTGTACCTGTCCTGGTTGAGGGCTAGGCTCAACTTGAATTGACGTGTCAGCCACCCGTCCCCTCCCTTGTTTACCCCATTTCACCCTAATTCGTTGCTTATTGCTGCCGTCCATGCCTGCTGCCCATTTTTGACGCACTTGATGCCTGTTAGTGCCGTACGTTTCCTCTATCATGTCATTAAAGGTGGCGGATCCAACAATTAGAACAACCATGGCCCAGGTGCACGGAAAAATTAGGGGACAACAGCAGCAAAGTAGGATGAGAGCAGCGATAACCTTTTGGATAATGAGTGACGGAATGTATTCAGGGAAAGCAGGTTCCACAAAATTGGAAACGGCGACTCTTACAATCACACTGGCAGGGTCGTACGGCATGACGAACGGCAGGATGACGGAACCCACAGGAAATGCTACAATAAAGCCTATGGTAATTGCTAACACGGATAACTCCACAAGAGGTCGATATGGGCCTACAATAGAACCAAAAAACGAATTGTGGACATATTTTGTTCGTCCCAGAGATTAGAAAATACACATTATATTAGATGTAGTTTTACCATCGTTTCCGCTTTTCCCTTTCCCCTTCAGGTTATTCATTACCCAGCAGTAGGAGCGTGCTGTTTGTTGAAAAACGTAAATTGTGATAAAGATATATGTGAATATGGCCACGCAATATACATTCAGCATCAACTCCTCCACTTTCACTTTTTCGCTTCCGGAAATCATCTTGGAGAAGAGGTACTTGCTCCGGGCCGCCACTAGCAGGTAGCTGAAGGCACAAATGGTTTGAGTGGTCAGCCACATGTAGGACTTTCTCCAGCGACGGATCCCCAAGACGTGGTACGTGTACCGGTTCGTCTTTTTATCAAAGATCATGGGTAATTGGGGGTAAAAGGTTTGAAGAAAGTGCAGAATTTCATGGAGGATATACCATCTTCCGAGTTGTCCCAGTATTTCAAACGGCGTGTTGATCAAGTGGAGTAGCTTATCGACAACCGTGATTTTACGCGAACCCTCCATTTTTGCCATCCGGGTGTGGCTCTACAGGGAAGAGTCGACACTCAAGATATTGACTGGTCAGAGGTTATTTGAAAAGAGTTGCTTGCATGTACTTAAAGGTGTCCATTCTGTCAGTTTTGGCATTGCAGAAAAACAACCAACTTTGTACATAAGACATATATTACTTATTATATTATTACGAATCGATACAGCTATATATTATGCACGTGCACGTATATAATGCCACAACATCAAGTTTAAGGTACTCGAAATAAGAGTAGTGGACAATTGCTTACTTGAAAAGTACCCGTGTTTGTTCTGATGTTGAAATGTGATGTAAGCTTTAAGTCGTAGCAAAAAATGCTTGAGATTTAGTATTTTATGTTTTAAAAATACACCCCCAACTGGTGCCCTATATATGTTTGTTATACCATTATTAATATTATTATGGTAGAAATTTCGTCAACACAGGATTTTTAAAGCAGCTTACATATCCAGTCAAAAATTATGAAAAGTTGTCGAAGGACCTTCTGTCTCAGCATGACAATTCTTTGACATTTCAAAACATTTTGTTTTTTGTAAGCCATGTCATGGAGTATTATTTACACGAGTCTTGTACGCTATATAGCAGTGCTGAACCGAGTTGGTGTGCTCATGTTCGGGCTAGAGACCTGTAAAACTATTGACTTCTTCAAGAAAAACAATGTAATCGAAATATTCTCCAAATGAATGCGTAAAATAACTTAACATACTTAATAATGAAAAACACTTGATAACATTTATTTACTTACACCTGGCTTCATGACTAACACTTATCACGGTTATCTTATGGAATATGCGATATACATAATATGTACATAAAGCCGCCAAGTAGGGCAGAATAATATATTACATTATTTGCAACGAATAACAAAGATGTTTGATACTCTAAGCACATGACATTTATAAATAGCTTTTTTTATACATAATATCGTACGTATAACTTGATCCTAAGCTATTTGAAACATTGTAATAAAACCAAGTCACAAACTATTGTTAGCTAAAGGATAAAAGCAAATATTTCGATTTGCTAAATGCTAACTGCTAACTTTATAAACCTAGCAGCTCCTTAACACCTTTACATCCTCGCCGTAACGAATTGATAGTAATAAGTAATTATGAAAATCTTTCTTAATTTAATACTTTTACACCTCCGATGGAGTATAATTATTGTTATACAGCATTACTCGCAATAGTCTTACTATATGAACGTGGCGTGTGTGTAACACATTTACTTTTATTTTGCCATCAATTTAAAGGCTAAAACAGCATAATGGTATGATATTTTGTCTTGTCACTATTGTATTTATAACATCACTAGCAGAAACGTTTTATCCAAAATCTCATACAAAACAGAAATGGTAGTAGACGGCCGAAATTCAGCGTACGGTCCCACTCGGAAACAAAGCATTCTACAAGCTTTAAACTCTAACCTCATTTCCTTGTTGTGGATTATGCGAGACCAGAACAACTGGAAATATCCAAATCTTACAAACATCTTGGCAGCAACTGGTATCAGAATGCAAATGATAAGCGTAATCATTACGCTCACAAGCATCATCATACTGTAGAAAATGAATGGGATTGTGTCCAGCAACCGAATTGCAGCGAAGTAGCCCAAGACGCAGAGCGTCATTCCAACCCCAATGGATACCGGAATGAACAAAACCAAATTCCTGTTGGCTTCACGCGACAACAGACTCGTTTCCCTGAAGAGTTGGAGACTCTTCTTCCAGCGGGCTTTCACAGTGTCAAAGTCATCCTCTTTGGCAAAGAGTTGCTTGTTAGCAATCATTCTTTCAACCCTCTCTCCAATCGACATTGTCATCTTTGGTGGAGCCGGGTTCCTATTGGTTTTTGGTATAGCCCCGAGATGCTTCACCTCCAACTCTGACTGCCGGTTAGGCTCAACTTGGATTGATGTATGAGCTACCTGAGTTACCTTGCCCGCTCCTTGTTTACCCCATTTTGATCTAAATTGATTCTTGTTATTACTCCTATCCATTTTTTCCATAATATCTCCATTTGTGCGGCCCCCTGTCGCCCATTTTTGTCGCACTTGGTATTTGTTGGTCCCGTACGCTCCTTCAATCATGTCGTTCAGGGTGGCAGTTCCAACAATAAGAACAATCATGACAAAGATGGAGGGAACGATTAGCGGACAACAGCAGCAAAGCAGGATGAGAGCAGCTATTGCCTTTTGGATAATGAGCGACGGGATGTATTCAGGGAAAGTTGGTTCCACAATGGTGGAAATGGTGACTCTGACAATCACACTGGCTGGGTCATATGGTAGCATGAACGGAAGGATAAGACCACCGAGTGGGAATGCCATGAAGCCACCAGTAACTGCCAGTGTGGACAGTTCAAGAAGAGGGCGATATGAACCTAGAAAACAAAATGGATTTAAAGCATATTTTATACGTTCCAGTACTAGATTCACATTGCTATATAGTTTTACCATCGTTTCCACTTTTCCCTTTCCCCTTCAGATTATTCATTACCCAGCAGTAGGAGCGTGCTGTTTGTTGAAAAACGTAAATTGTGATAAAGATATATGTGAAAATGGCCACGCAATATACATTCAACATCAACTCCTCCACTTTCCCTTTCTCAGTTCCGGAAATCATCTTGGAGAAGAGGTACTTGCTCCGGGCAATCACTATCACGTAACTGAAGGCACAAATGGTTTGAGTGGTCAGCCACATGTACGACTTTTTCCAGTGACGGATTCCCAAGACGTGGTACGTGTACCGGTCCGTCTTTTCATCAAAGATTATGGGTAATTGGGGGTACAAGGTTTGAAGAAAATGCAGAATTTTATGGAGGATATACCATCTTCCCAGTTTGCCTAGTTTGTCAAACGGTTTGTTGATCAAATGGAGTAGTTTATTCACAAATGTAATTTTAGAAGGATTCTCCATTTTGTTCTTGCCTTCTCAACTTACGTAGCGTTGTTTATAAGAATTTTACATTCGGGGACCTTATTTCAGAGCAGAGTTCGTTTAAACTACTTCACATCAACGGTGTGAAAGTGTTATGCATTCTGTTCGTAATCATTTCGGGAAAGCTACTGACATTAAACCTGCGCTTAATACTGGATTTAAGTTTGTCAAAAAGTAGTCGTGAAGTGAACAAATAAGGATTGAGCACAATGTCGGGCGACAAATTTCCATAAGAAATAACACACACGGTAAGTGAAGACAAGAAAAAAACAACATCGATCCTGATTCCTGGGTCCTTGAACTATATCCATGTCAATATTTTATGATATTATTCATTTCCGCCACGATGAAAACTTCAAAGAATGAAGCGCTCTTCCAGCGCGTTATTTCCTACTTCAAGAATGACACTTCCGGGTCAAAGGTCAAGTCGGTAAAAACTTTTCAAAAAAACGTAATCAACGGGGTACTACACACAAAATGATCACGAGATTTCAGGCTACAAAATCAGCCGATTACAAAAACCAAACAGGTGACCTGCGACCGTGGGGACCCCGAAAATGATTTATAAGGTGTCAAAGATATTCAAAAAAGTATCCCCCCACATAAACACGAATTGCAGCCAAGAGACTAAAGTGTCATGAATCATCTGCACAGAGAATCAAAGTCAAGTACCTAGCGCTCAAAGTGTACACAAACAAATCGGCACCCAAGTATGCTAAGAATCACCAGCAGAGACTAAAGTTAGGGTGCAGATTTGTGTAGAAAAAAACAGTTTGAAACGTTTTTGCCAAAAATGAAGATCGCTCCCAATGTTGCACATGCGAGAGGAATCGAGCGGTTTGGACTTTATGTAAAACGCAGTACTGAAGGCGTCCCCACTCCAGAATCGGTACTTGGATTTGCTACCATCTGAAAGAACAGCAGCCCAAAAGTTGCGGGAGGGTCGGGAATAACTATTATTTATAATGCATTTAGAACCCTCTGGGGCATCGCCTACAAGGGGGCTGGCAGCTAGTGTTTGTCGTAATAAATATCTCTAAACAATGTAGTTTCTAACGGTAATAACTAATTTGAGATAAAGTGTTTAGAAGGCACTGAAATCAAGGGCTCAAAATGTCGCCAGACTTTGTGCTCGATCCTTATTTTCTAGAGGCTATGCCCGCAGTAGGACTTGTTCTTATATGTATTGATATTGGACTGTGAAGCGGATACAAGCGTATGTGTGGGCGTAGCAAAAACAACAAGTTACATGTACGCTTTTTTTTAAACGTTCACGCCTTAATGCTGTCCTTCATAAGCTTGGGTGGTATTGTTATTATTATTATGGAAACTTTGTCAGCGTCTTTGTCAGGATTCTAAACTAAAACATACTCGAAATAGACAGTAGGCAGTGCTGTTTGGCAGTGAATAAATTCGAATTGCAAGTAGAGGAAGATTTTAGTATAATTATTCCAGCTAATTAATTGTGACTACCTATTTATTCTATACATCCATAATATAGGTGCTTTCATGCATTGTTCGCTCGCATACTTGCTTGTTTCTCTAAATTTGGACATTCATGGAATTTTAGGACGCAGCCGGACAGTCCTTGCGTTGTAAATATAGATTTCTGAAAGTTGCACAACATTGACAAGCTGAAAAGGTAGAAGACGACAGATTTCGTTGTTGACATTTTCAAAACATGCCGATATTTTTATAATATATGAGTTACTTATATATGCGTGTTAAAAATAGATGTTATAAAGCTTAAAGTTAAAATTCTATACCTGGTCATGATATCTACCGTATTGTATTTGCAGCCTTGCGTAGGTAATCTAATACATACCGTGGAAAGTATTTCGTGCTTTATAGTGTTAGGTAATTTGAGGGGGATCAGAAATCAGAGAGGAGGTTGTATGACGAAAGTACTTGGAGACAAGGTAGTATTCATAGAATAAGAAGAGTATAGAATCAACGACTTTTGGAAATAACGAATGAAGGCCTATGCTAGAAACGCGCCTGGGCAAGCTGCCCTGCCCCTGCCCCTTTGTCGCATGGAGACATTGTAACAGCATAAAAATCCACATCAGAATAGAAAAGGGTCAAGTTCAAGAAGCAGTCTGGTCTTACACTAATTACATCTTGCATCCTGGCCATGATGGAAAAGCCAATCGCATATAACAGCAGAATCTATGAAACACGTTAACCAACGAGTAATATTTGCCGTGTTTATAAATCGCAGTCACACTGAGCGAATTTGTAAGTTGGCACCCTTTACAAACTTAGGTTTAATTCTGGACATATACTTAACAAAATTGGTCGATTTCGAAATACATTAGCTTACGAGTGCAGAGATACGGAATCGCTACGCTCATTTGAGCTTTTGAGCATGACACTACCGCACACCACTGGTCTCTGACCATCTTTCAAAAAGTTATTAGGTCTATCTAGCTTCAAGTGAACCCTATTGAGTCATAGGACTTGTTTGCAGTATTTACAACCTTAGGCAGCAACAGAAAAAGCTGGAGTCAAGGATGATGAAACAAAAGTTGGCTGGAGTGACAAGGTAAAGAATATTACAGCGCAGCGTTGTCAGCGAGACATTGGGGCAGATGCCGAGAACGTTGGAGGGTTTCAGTTTTAAATAGGCAAGATGGACTAATATTCACTCTTGGTATAATTTAAAGCTCCCTGGTAGTATTAGAATTGGAGGTAACACTGATAACCCAATACCTTATTCTGAGCAAAATTAATTGGGCGTATTTTTCATTCCGCGTACTTTCACCATTTCATGATATATTCTAAAAAAATTGCTATGCTGATTGTGTTACGATAAGACTGATAAGAGGTTTCGGCAAGCAATGCCATGATATATGCTCGTTATCCTAGTAAGCGTCCTCTAAATCTCGTTTCAAGGCGAGTAAGTCATTTGTTTATCTGCTAGCGTAAAATAGAGGATTAGAGAAAGTCCGGTTTTTGTTAATGACGATTTGACAATAAACATCTATGCCTTATGTGAATCATAAATGAAAATGCAGATACCTACGTTGGTTGAAACTTGGAGCATGGGATTAGTCATTAATGTGAATAAACAATTTAAACAAAAAAAAAGAGATTTATCCGCTTCGGGAAGAGTTAATTTTTATAGGAAACCGGTGGAATTTATTAACACTGTATACATATAGTCTCCAGATATACCCCTCCATCATTCATCCCCAAATCGCCACGGCAGAATAATCTAGTTTAGCCTTACTGGTTATTTTTAGAATTACAAATCTGACAAGTAGAGGTACAGTTATATATGTGTCATACTAAACCAATGCGTTTCAAAACGTTCCCTAGTCCACCACCACATCTTACCCGGACAACTCACAAACTAAATCTGACCATGACCTTCCAAGTTTAAACTACGAGATTGTAAATTGAATTTGTAATGAATCCAAAAGCAGCAACCGTTATAGAATATTAAAGGTCTTACTTGGCGCGACCCGCTTTCACAAATTCATGCTATTCCCATGTAACTGAAAATGCTATTTGTGCAGACTCGGACATTTCAGTAACACCATGACGGTCGCCATTCTACTCCTCGTGTGGATCTCAATCTTGTGCTCTCCAGCAGCAGCTGAGGATTGTCCTATAGAATTAAAAAAATACTGTGGGTAAGCATCACGTGACATTAAGTGAACCTCCACCCACGAATACAATACAAAAAGTCTTCCATTTGCACTCTTTAATTCATTAAGATGGAGATCTTTAGTATTTGTATAATAAGCTGCTAATCTCAGGATTGTTATACACAAAGAGTTATCTATTATTTGGTCAGAGCTGTTGCTTGTCCCGTGCACGACAAAAATTTGGAATGCTGGCAAGCACAGGGTCCAGAAGGTTGCTGTAACAAACGCCCCCTTGAACCCCAGCACGACAATACGACAGGGAAAGCGGAGAGCAAGGATGGGTATTATGCAATCTGTCACAAACCATACAGCCCCTGCATTTATGATTTATGTAAAAGTGGAGACGCGACGGTTAAATAAATGCAGAGCTTGACTCCTTTTAGCGCTGAGTCTGAGCTTGATTTAAAGTCTATCTTGCTTATTGCGTCCGTCGGGGGATTTTTTGTTTTGGGATTTTGCTTTGTGTTTTGTGCTGTGATGTTTGGTCGTGTTCGCGTTGGTCGTGGATACTATGATCGCCGTGACTCATACGATTCCTACTACAGGGATGGATATGGAGAGGGTCGGGGTCTGGGTAAGATGATATAATGTAGATATTTGCAAACGCGATGGTTAACATTAAATACATGAAGCCAATGATCTAGGACTAGTGCTTAGTTTAGTTGATTTTTATCGTGTTAATTTACACTATTATTTCCATCTGCAGCGATTCCATTTGGTCCATTAGGCGGACCTTCGTTAGGATTTTCATCATCATCCTATTTCTCTTCCAGTTCGGGTTCCGTTTTTGATATTTGAGTTTTGTGGAGATTCTTACCATACCAGCCAGTATAGTATGTTATAATATAATCTTTTGCCATTTACAACACATTTTCTGAGAATCGGCTTCCTGTTATATCTGTAAATCCGCAATAATTTACCTAAGTATTTTTTTTATTAATAGACTCCGAATTCGCTGGAAGAAAGTCAGTCCGACAAACAAATACTTCGTTTCAAACTCTTGTCTGATCTGATCGTGAGGTGTGAAGGCGAATTTCTGAAAATTCACTACAACCAATATTGGAGCAATTAATGACTATCAATGTCTTTGAAACTGTTTGAAATGATGTTACATACTGCATATCGTATGCTAAAACGGGTCTTTCTTCATTTGAACTAAAATCACTTTCAAATTTTTCAACCTCATGCGGTTTTTATTTATGCATGTACGGTATGACGGTATGACTGAGTATTATTGCATTCGCTAAATATTAGCTGACTGCGAATATGGTACAGATAACTGGCAAAGGAATATGCATATGATATTATACAATTCCACCCTCTTCAGTTATACATCAGGATTTTAGTTAGGCTTAGGCTTTAGCCTTATTGACCAAAATCCCCACACATACTGACAGACCGGTAAGCTATTCCCCTTTGAAACCATGACTCGGGGACGGTAAATTGACGGAGGTTAAAACTTAAATACGTTCCCTAGTGCACCACAACAACATCAGAGTCAGCGGACGGCACCAACTCCCTATGATTATCACTATTTATCACGAACTTTCAACCAAACATAATCAGATAATTTGAATATATAATGAACAATACAGAGCAAATCTTACCCTTGCCCATTTCAACTAACAACTATTTTTTGCAAGTATGCCTGGAGCAAATTAACCTTTGTCGACTCCTCCATTTCATGTAAGTATACCCCAGCCCCAATCATTTGAACATGCTGATTGTGCCACGGTCATCAATATCTTTGAGTAACACTTTAAAGCTCTATATTCTCGTCGTCTGGATATCGGTCTTGTGCTCTCCAGCTCCAGCAGTGGCGGAGGACTGTGCCGAACATTTAAAACAATTTTGTGGGTATGAGTATAATGTGCTACAAGATGAAGAAAAGTAACAAGAGAAAAGGAGAAAGCATGAACACTTCGTGATTTACTTTTTTGACAGAACTGATTGCTCGCCACACCTTTGAACATAGTGGGGGTTGCTGGGAAGCAACGAATCCAGTATCAGGCTGCTGTCACCTTGATCGTCGCGAACCTCATGAAAATACCTTAGAGGCAAAGGATAACCATGAGGGCGGGTATTATTAAGATAGATGGCTAGATTTACATACTCTATAATGTTTCAGTATAGGTATATCAGTTACTTTTGCAAGTATTGTTCTAGACATCAAAACAAATTATCAAAACAGTCATTACACGGAGAGTGAGAGGTACACCTCAAGAGAATGCACTGTCATTGGAGAGAGGAGGCAATGCACGACCAAGTATGCAATCTTCCACAAAACCAACAACTACACTTGGTTGTATTAAGTACATAAAATGTGGTTTTATTCTGTTAGAGAGATCTCTCCTTCAGAATTTTGGTTGATTTTTGGTATCATTTTTGGCTTGGCTGCATTATGTCTTTTCGGGGTTGTTGCTATAATGGTGAAAGTTCTGTGTTGTAGGCGAGCTCGACCTGGCATGGTAGTATATGGTGCACGTAAGATTTTTCTGCAAAGCGCAAAGTCTAGGACATAGACCTACCACATTTGTTTGAGATTGAGCAATTAATTCATATGCGATCTGCCTATTTTGCCTGATTTCAGTTAGTATAATTTATATCTTTCCAGTGCCGCTTCTGCCAGATGCGCCACCATTTGGAGCTGTACCCATGGTGGACTCCAGTTCGGGTTCCGTGTTTAATATTTGAGCTGTGTGAAGCTTTAAGCTGGGTGATTTATATACTACTATGCTAATGATATCTGTCTTTTTCATTTGCACTAATAAAATATTGTGGAACGAATACTATATTGGTCGATTGAAATTGATTTGATAAACGAATGGTCGAGAGTCATGTTGCATGGCTGGCGGTGACAGGCTATTTCAAGAGTTGGAATTTTTTTACTAGAAATAATATCAAAATAATTTACCAGGCACGAGTATAGTTATCTCCAAGCTATTTCTACTCATTGCCTTGTATACAATTACTAGATAAAACTAGATTTCCGTATCTCTTAGGCGCATTCGACTTCTTTTTAGTGCTTTCGTGCATGTCGACGGGAAGCAATAAACAATGCATAAAGTAGAATGATAGCTTTAACGTACATATGTATGCCCAGTATCATGCATCTTTCCTGACGTCATAAGCACTGCTCAAGAACTAAGAAGAAACCTCCATGTAACACTAACGTTTGCATAATACCAAGTATAACTTTTTTAATTGAGTGCATGTGTTGAGAGGTTACGTGTTTTCTTTCTCATTAAGGAGCGTAGCGTTCATGTAACACTTTAAATTTGGAAAGACGGAGAATATGCAACCTGTTAGCATTATAAATATGAGAATGAGAAATAAGCACTCTATCTGAAATTGAAATGTCTCGTAAACTAAATCGGGGAATCCTCATTTTCATTAGAAGGATTTTGTCTACCCTAACCTGGATTCATCTACAATTTTAGCCACGTGAACGTGTATATTGCCTAATTACACTCAAAATCGAAGATGTCTTGATGACATGGAATACAATACATACACTATTGCTATTGCTAGCAAGGCATTTTTTGCCGCTTGAAAATAAGTACGATCGAAAATAAATACTATTAATAAACTTACGTGCGATCAAGTGCAACGTCTGGACTGGAACATTATGCGCTCAGTTGCATGGTGTAAGAAGAAGACGATGCTAAAATCGCACGTTATTGCACTTTCGCGTTACCCTGATGGGGCGTCATCATTGTATGACTTTTTACAAATAAAATTAATTTATGTGAACGCACTCACCAATTTCTGGTTTGCACCTAATTATTCCTCAGTACTCAGTATTCGTTTAGCATGGTTGATAATGAAGAACAAGCCAGACACGAACTGCCAGTAAATTATGAAACTACAACAAACAAAAATTCCGAGAGCTCTTTTCCGAATTATAATTATAATTTATAGGCTACCCAAGGTAGCATCTATTTTTAACTAGAGAGACTACCTAACTACTATAATACAAAACGTGTATGGTTTTGTTTCAATGCAATATTCCAGTGCAATGATATCGTATCCCTGATTGGATGCACCGTTGTTATAAAAATGATTTGACGTCCCATTTTTCCCGACTTGAATTTTTGCCATTTAACAGGAGAGGTAAAAATTAGGTTATGTCAGATAATTATAAATATATTGTTTGCTTGATCTGTCTACAGAATCTGCTAAATTTGCTTCCTAATTTCCGCGTGAATTCCACGTAAAGTGCATAAGGCAATAAAAATGTTTTGATTTTTTCTGACTCTAGGATTGCTTGGAATATCGCCAGATACCTTTCACAGATTTATTAAAAATTGCTTCCTCCACGTTCCGCTATTCATTGTGTACTTAGTTCGCTACTAACGGTCACCTCTGCTTGTACCTACACAGTCTACGCTAATTTGGACTATTTTATTTTATTTGCAAAAAATATGTTTCATAATACCTAATCCCTTCTATCTTTGAGAACCTTTATAAACCGACGCTTAACACTTCACTGTAATCATTACTCTCTCAGGAAATATCAGGAGTCCAAGTGCAAGAACCGGTGCGAGTATTGTTTTTTCTCAAAAACTCCATCTAACTAACACGTTATTAATACTTAAAATCTCTTTCCTAGTCCATTATTCAATATTAACGTATGTATATACGTTCATCGTTATTTTCTCATATTCGCAATGAGTCATTTTTATATGCTAGTAGGTTTGGTTGTAAGTATAATTTATTGTATTTGATTTCCACTGGATTAATTAATAATGGTCAGTAATGTTTCTGTTTTATCCTTACCTTGCCATGCTAATATTTGTTCAGGTGTACTTGTCCTTGGCCACGTGGTGCATGGCAATGCCGCGACCTCAAGAGCAAGGAGCTCCTTTCCAAGGAGCGTCTCCTTTGCAATTCCAACAGACAGCGGACCAAATTGGCGTAAGAAAAGAAATGATAAATTGATATGAGCTCCAGCGATCTTCGTTCATGTGTATATATCATGCATCTCCTCTAACACGCTTAATTTGTTTAACATTGGCAGAGACCGTTGTCAAATTTACTGGGCCAGTTTATCGGTTTCGTGGGTGGACTTCCAGGGGCGATATTAACTCCAGTCCAAGGATAAGCGATAGTCTAAAATATAGAAACATGCGTACAAAGCTCTTTTAAAATATATACACACATATTTCATTTTAAATCCGTTACAAATCTCATTGAATTTTTTACAATTAATAAATATGAAATATCTACACTAACATAAGCACATAAATATGGCCACGCAGAGTTGTCTGTCACATTACAGTTCGGCTTATGTATTACCACGTCGTATGTATTACGATAAAATAGTTAAAGTCCCTCTATTCAGCATAATATCCTTAATAAATAGAATATGGGTAGTGGGTTCGGTACATCTACTATAGTCAGTGTAAATGAAGGACGACATGGTAGCGTATATATCGGGAAATCCTAAGAGAAAATTCAAAGATTGAACTGGGAGCCACTGGATGAGTAGTAAGTTCCTTCATTTCCCAAAGCCAATTCTGGAGGTCTGCTGTATCCAGCTAAGGGGGGTCCTGTGTCTATACGGCGTTTCAGCACAGCGTAAATACCCAAACAGCAAAAAAGGCAGAAACCCAAACCGACCAGTCCAACAACGCTTCCGGCAGCAATAATAGCCGCAGTTGACCATCTGCAAAACCAGAGTTTACCAGTTTCTCAATCCCTGAGAGGACGGACCCAAGTATACTATCACTTTTTTATTTGTATACTGCATACACACACTTACCTGCGTCGACAGCATCCTTCTTCGGACTTTGCTTCCATACAAAGATAATATTCAGTGTCATTTCTGGGGTTATAGAATTTTTGGCAACCCTTCCTAATAACCAAAAATTTGCAAAGTAATATTAATTATTACCATCATCTTTGGATTAAAATAATTTCCACGATGTATATCGATCGATCGATGTTCCTTGAAATTTCAACGCTCTATACTTTTAAATCTCTACTAACTCACATGGCATGAAAGATTAGCATTTTAATCTTAATCTCTCTGTTAATGACTTACGCTTCACAGTATT
>JAANSN010003909.1:0-16793 GCA_036850665.1 Dicranocentrus wangi | reverse complement strand
ATAATGCATAAAAAGAGACATTTTTGTTTTAGAATTTAGAACCCCACAATATTTTTCTGTTTCACACGTTCAGGACACTTATAATTAGGGTACCACAAGATACGACAGATACAAAAAAAAACTTTGTTTAAAAGTCTTTATTAGTTTCACCCGACAAGTCAACGCAGTGCGAGTATGACATTAGAGAACACATCAATTCATTTCATTTAACTCGCGAATTCATAGACTATAGGGTTATACCAAGGTATTCCAGCGCTGAAAAAATCCACGATATATACAATTTGTAGGGTTGATGACTGTATTTGACAATCGACAAAATAAAATGGTTATGGGGCAGGGAATAGCACTGCACCACTGCAGATATTATGTAAAAGAAAATGAACTGACCCGTTCATTAAAAATTATAGACATCTCGTGCTAAATTAGTCGTAAAGTTTGGTGTTCATAATATAACCTTTGTCAACGAAATACTATATAGTTGCTACAATTCTTGACATGGGAGAATAAATTAACTAAACTGCATAATATCATGTGCACTATAAAATGCTCCACTCAAACATGATCGCCAAGTTTATTATGTTTTAGAAAATTAATCCTCATTTGAACCAATTTATTCTTTTGCAGGCATATTACATACTGTATTACTGGATAATATTAGCTGGGAATCTCGAATGATGTGCATATATAACCGCTATAATAACTATCTTGAGCTCCGTAAAAACATTCCACTACCCCTCCACGCAGCACTGCATATAAATGCAACTTTAACCAAAACTAAATTTGTTATTGAGTGCACGAGAACAGAAAGGCCTGTGTATTCATGCAACGAAAATAGTCGATGTGTTTACCTAAACGTACGGATTACGATATTCCAGGATTACAATCGCAAATCCAGACGCGGAACCACAATATCATATGCATTCTCGAAATTGTCTTTGTGACATTGAGGAAGAGATCAAACGATTACAAAAGTCTTAAAAATAATACGGTATGCTAAATATACATGCTGCTGTTATCCCACCAGGAATATTATCCAAACATCTTAATACCAACAACTTTATTTTTTTTTACATTATTATTGGTAAACAACTTTGGTTTGTTAGTGTTTTCACGCAATCTTTTCAAAATATATTTGAGCATATAATGTAAAACGAACGAAACCAGTTAATTTCAGTAATCAACCCCAGTTTCAATCGATTTCGTAGTACTGCAAACCCATCTCAATAGACTCGGAATTGAGCTCATAAAATTCCGCCAGCATTTCGCTAACGTCGGCGTTCCTGTTAACCTCTAGAACGGAAAGCCCGTGGAGCATCAACTGAATCGCTGCGTTGATTGCTACTCTGTCCTGATGATTATTAAACCCAACGTGATCACAAAGGGGGTTATTATTATTACTTTTGCAGTGAATATCTAATATTTCTTGGTCCTGAATCAGCCTGGTCATGACTCCTTTCAAAGTGATGACAATGTTCCTGCTCATTTTNTGGTCATGACTCCTTTCAAAGTGATGACAATGTTCCTGCTCATTTTGTAAAAGTGGGTTGGGGTCACTTTGCGCGCTGATTCCACGTACCGGGCTGTGAAACGAAGAAAGAAGTCGATGCTCCGCGATACGTTATTAACCAATAATAATAAACTTTTAGATTTTAAAAGGTGAAGAGTATCCATTTGAACCTCCTCTTCGTAAGTCCGAGTGAACACTGAGAATTCTAGAGAAGCCGATAGCATTCTATATTCTGAGAGACTTAGCTTCGGCTTCTCCCTGCAAGTTATACAATTTTGTTGGAATTAGTCAAATTCAGTGATGCATTGAATGCTCACAAAATGAATATTCTTGAGTTCGCGATGGTCATACTCAAGAACGTTTGTTACAAATGTTAGTTCTTGAGTCGTACTTACAAAACGGTAAGATTCTCTGGGATTTCGAAGAGGAAACCTCTCCTTTCCAAGTAGCCGGAATCAATAAGGTACGTCAAGTAATGCCTCGCCTCGTCCATACACTGTAGCCGCAACACCGTCAAATAGTAGGTGACCAGTAACTGAATCGCCTTGTTTCTTGGATCGCCTTCGTTCGAAGACTCCTCAACATTTGAGATGAGTTGAGCCAGGGTTTCAAAATCCAACTTGGCCTGCTGATATTCACAAGTTCCAAACGCATAAAACACGACATTCTCTATCCACTCTGAAGCTCCTGGTTGAAATGCATCTCCTCCACTTTGAGCGTAAGGAAGAAACTTCCATCCTGGATTGAGAAAAATATCGGATGTAACATGATTATTAACGTTATGGGTATTTAGACCTTGCTGCTGCTTTCCAATTTCCTGATCTAATTCCTGTAGCTGAGTCTCCAACATTCTCAGATCTTCCATTTTCTGTTTTAACTCTACATCGTCAGACCTACCCCGTCTTTCTATTTTCCCAATGTAAGCTGTTGCTGAACTAATGTCTCCGAGCAGTCCCGTACGCTTGTGTAAATTTCGCTTCAAGATTTCATAGAGACTCTCTTGACGCTCGAAAGAATAATCTCTTTCATACTTTGTCACGTAATTTTGTTTCGCCAGCTCCATCATCGTGACAAACGCGAGATCAGGCTTGACCCCGTGGTTGAACCCCTTCAGCTTCCCGTCACGCTGAAACAGCATGGCTCTCGCCGGATCCGTAATAGCGGACGTGTCCTTGATCAATTCCCTGACATGGTATCCTTCCGCACGACGGTTATCCAAATCCCAGAATATCGTGAATGTCGTGTCGTTGCCAGATTCCTCCAAATAAGCCCGAGGAGTAACAAACGGAAGCTCATCCGGAACTTTAGTATTTTGTTTCCCAATCCCCTGAATCAGTTGGGAGGCCGATCCTCTGTCTGCAAGCTCAATCAGGTTGCTGTCCATGTCCCATCCTCCGATAAATTCGTTGTCTGAAAACAAGTTCGCCTGAGTTTGCTCGTCATTAGGGGAAAGGTTGCGACACGAAGTAAAGAAGCTTGTTGAGCAGTCTGGCCAGCCAATGTACTTGAATGGAGGCTTCACTTCCATCCGATTCCCCTCCCACGGTTCAGCCCATTCAAAGCAGATATTCTCCATTAGATAAGAAACGCCACAGAGCACTGGAAGCTCATCCGGAACTTTAGTATTTTGTTTCCCAATCCCCTGAATCAGTTGGGAGGCCGATCCTCT
Source organism: Dicranocentrus wangi (assembly GCA_036850665.1). NCBI lineage: Eukaryota > Metazoa > Arthropoda > Collembola > Entomobryomorpha > Entomobryidae > Dicranocentrus > Dicranocentrus wangi. The sequence goes on along the minus strand of JAANSN010003909.1, from coordinate 13,617 downwards.
GTCTGCAAGCTCAATCAGGTTCCTGTCCATGTCCCATCCTCCGATAAATTCGTTGTCTGAAAACAAGTTCGCCTGAGTTTGCTCGTCATCAGGGGAAAGGTTGCGGCACGTGGTAAAGAAGCTTGTTGAACAGTCTGGCCAGCCAATGTACTTGAATGGAGGCTTCACTTCCATCCGATTCCCCTCCCACGGTTCAGCCCATTCAAAGCAGATATTCTCCATTAGATAAGAAACGCCACAGAGCACGCGTTCAAAATCCTCTTGGGACCTTCGTAAATTAGTAAATTAAATTAGAGGAGAAGCTGCAGGAAAATATACTGAAAAAAGGCAATTAGATATACCGTAAATACGCATAGTTGACAAAGTAGGAAACACTGCTGGAAAAGGGGTTGATCCTCAGAACAACAAAGACCCGTTTATCTGCAAACACCCTGAGCTTATCCTGCTCCCCCTGTAAGACGAGCACAAGCTTCCCAACATCATTCCGCCTCCTCTCGTAGACCACCTCTCCGTTCTGACTCCCTCCACCTATCCCCCCAGCACTATCCTCCTCTTTCCTCTCAGACACGCTCGCATACTCTGAGTACTCATTAACCCTGTCAACCCTCTGCGCTAGTTGAGCATCATCGAGGAGAAAGTCTTCCACCGGAAGCGCCATCGTGGCGTTGCAGATAACGTACTCGATCAAGTCAAAATCCTCGCCTGGCAGGAGTATCAAATTTGACTTGATAAACTGGCATTCTCCGAACTGGATGAATGCACTCGATGCTAGGTAATAATATAACAACGTCAGAATAACTGTGGCTATTTTTCGGGTTGACAGTTGAGGTGACAAGTCTTTCGTGGAGTCCTCCTCCATGTTATCAAAAGGATGACACACTGACTTGTCCAGTGAAATAATATTATGTGCCCAGTGACTCACAATGAGACATTACCTGTGAGATACCCATAAAAACCAGAGTGAAGTGAAAGTCATTAAATTTCCGAACCACATATCACATCACATAATATTATTCTGCACATAAATCACAGGCTTTGCTTTCGTCGAGTTTCTCTCCCTGGATTCGAAACAAGGTAGACTGGGGCGAAGGTAGAGTTTTGGGAATAAAGCCGGGTGCTTGTAGAGGAGCACCACCGTTCCTCGCTCGATGACAGTGAGGAGGGAGGAGCGCCCTCTTTGAAACTGCTCATTAGAATAGTGACGCTTTGCATCTTATGCAGATCTCTTTTGTAACATGCAAATGAGAGAGGCAGTGCCCTTTTTCCACACTCTCAACAAATATATGGACAGCGAGAGCAGAGCAGGATCAACTCGACTACTGACAAGAATAAAACGTAGTGGATATTAGATTTGGAGTGGATCTCTCTGGCTGGATCAACTTGAACATATTTATTACGAAAAATATATACACAGCTCACATCCGCATTTCTCTTGTTTATCATATGTCGAACCGGTCAACTCAACTCCACTTTTTTTGTACCGTTTAATTGATATTTTTAATTTAACTGATTCCACTTGTCGCTGTTTTAGCTTTCTTTTCCTGAGATTTTTGTCGCTAGAAGCAAGATCGGACTGCTGCGAGGAGTTTTTTAATTAATTACGTGAAAGGTGAGTCGGGTGGGCGTCGTTTATCCGTATCTTTCGTTGTTTGTATTACAATTATTTGTTTGTCATTCATGAGTAAAATGAGAAGGGAGAAACGAGCACGGATTGTTTTTTATTATTGATTGATTGATCACAGCTTTGTTTTGTTGAGATTTGGATTTTGGATTTTGGATTGCAATCGGATATACTTCTTTTTAGATTAATTAGTATTTTCCCATTAATTAAGAAAGGTTCATGTAATATTGAGTTGGGACTAACTTACTTTACTTTTACTTAAACTCTCTCAATCATTTGTTTTTGTTTGTGTTGTTGTTATTATTATTATTATTCATAGAACTTATTCTCGCCAGGATGTACGAGAAAAAGAAGATAATGGAAAACATTACGGGGGGTGAGGAGGACACAACCACGAACCCCTGCTTCTTGTGCGACAGGGCCAAAAGCGTCGTCTACTGTTTGAATTTGGAGTGCAGGCATACTCTGACCAATATCAGGGTTCGAAAGACATGCCCCGTTCATCCAAAGGTTAGTTTATTCAAAAATCCGGGTTTTTAAATATATATATATACTGCAATCAAACGTGTTCAATTGTTTTACCTACTTCAACTAAATTCTTTTCTGCTTTCCAGAATTTTTTTACGATGGATCTCGCCAACTGCCCAAAGTGCAAGGGGCACAACTTGGCGGAAGTAGGTGTGGATCCGGTACCCCCAGAGTTCGTCCGACAAAGGGAACCACACGTTCAAAATCTCAATAACAACAACAATAATAATAATATTATTATTATTAAGCCAACCCCACCAGGTTTGACCCAGTCGGTTACCATCAAGTCGCGACTTCAAAATTACACTGTCGCACCCGGTCCTTCATCTTCACCCGGTTCGAGGGGGAGGGGCAAGTCTTTCTTCGGTCAACAGCAGTTTCAAGCTTTGGACCCTGAAGAAAATGATGATCAGAAGATGGAGAGTGCTGATGAGACTGATGATGACATTTTCACCGAGAGGTACTCGAGCAAAGCTGTACCCCTCTCTGTACGTCAACCTATGGCTCAGATGACTAGTTGTGCCACTTCTGCTACACCCCTTTCAAAACCTGCTGTGCAGACTCCACTTGTGGTGACTACTTCCAAAACTGGACAGCAAACAGCACCTGCACCAGATTTACGTGTGCACGGCGCAACTGGTCAAACTCCTGTTACGAGTTTGGAACCCAGCACAGAAAGTTTGTGCCATTGCAAGAAATCCGTTACGTACGTCTTGTGTAGTATGTGTGGGTATTACGGCACAGGGGTTCGCAAGTATGTCGAGTGCAGAGTTCATCCTCAGGTGTGTCTATCATACTTATAATCTGTCATTTATAGTTTTAATTTCGTGTAGAAGGACTTGTGACTAGCATATATTGCTGATGCTAAAACAATCTTTTAACAGTTTCACGTTTTATGCTCTTCTTGCAGGGAAAAAACGGCATAAAGCAATGCCCCGATTGTGACGCCCCTTCTCACTGCCTCGATGAGGGTTAAATTTCGTCAAAAAAAGACGGGTGCGAACTCCTGACGACTACCTGCCTGGTGGAAACGAGGATAAGTTACACTCAAGTCCAGCATTAAATTGGTCCGTGGATTTTACAGCGTCTGTGAAATTGTCAGTAGATTTGTTATTACTGCAGATGTTGTAAGTTGTTAGCCGTTAGCTTTAGTAGACTGTTAGTCATTTGATGTAAGTGTTGTTAGTTAGTTTTATAGTTTAGATAGCCTTTTAAGAACAAGTGAACAAGAGTTTACTTCTAGTTTAAATCCCGGTTTAGAAGCACCGCATGATGTATTAGGATTTGCTATTATTTCTAAAGGTACGTTAAAGCTAAGTGTATGTGAATGAAATAAGCTTTACGATCGAGTGAACAGTTGTTTACTTCTAGTTTACCCTCTAGTTTAAATTCCGGTTTAGAAGCATGTTGTGTTAGATTTCCAAATATTTGTAAAGGTAAGTAAAGTGTGTGTGAATGAATTATGTACTTTGGATTTCTTCAGACAGGGAGCATACTTTTAGTTTTTTTGTGTTTATAGAATACCAGATATTAACTACTTATCTAATGCTACCTTAAAAATGTTAATTAAGAATAAAGCTTACGTTACGGATATTAATTCAAGTAGTAATAGTAATTCATGATTAGTTAATGTCCTTGTTAGTAAATAAATAAAAGATGAACCGAATCTTACAAACGAATAATTGTTCCTTGGTAGTGTGGCCAGCTATTATTGAACCTGGTTGTAGGATGTACAGAATACAGTCTCAAAAAGTAATATTTTAATTAGTGCAATGATAGCGGCAACCACACGGTCTTCCGCGGTGCATGCTATTTCTCCTACTTTTTGTATTGCCCATATTATGTAATTTATCAATCTATGGTGCGTAGTATGGTATAGCGTATAGATGAAGGCAGTCAGTCTAATTTTCATAGTGGTTTGGTCATGGTCGCGTTTATACTACACGTTTTGTTGAGTTTTCCTCATGGGTTTCCAAGAAATGATTCGGCTGTTGTGTATTCATAGTACCAGAGAACCTCTTCAAAGCAAAACGGTTCTTTAGAAACTCAAAAGCAAAACGGTTCTTTAGAAACTCAAAAGCAAATAATATACTTTGAATTACTTGGCCTCCTGGAACGGAACAAATGCAAGTGATACTACTGTCAAAAAACTGTCACATTTGTACTTGAGAATATTATGGACACGTGTGTACTCCTTATTAGTGTTATCATGAAATAAAAGCAGTAAATAAAATCGATACATGTCATATTCCGGATAGCGTGTATTGGAGTTTGTGTAAAACAATAACAACGAGACGCGGTGACAATGCTTATATAGCAAAAAAAAGAAAGAAATATATATCGTAGCATATAGGATCGTGTACTGACCAAGTGTTTGCAGTAAAGAGTATCGAGACGCGGTGACAATGCTTATATAGCAAAAAAAAGAAAGAAATATATATCGTAGCATATAGGATCGTGTACTGACCAAGTGTTTGCAGTAAAGGAGTAGTATTCAATTAGTAGTAAGTACATTTGTCTGTTCGAAACAACCTACATCTAATATCCTCATTTCATAACCAAATTTCGATTTCTTATTGCTCCTTTTGGCTGAAATAGATCATATCGATCTCAACTCACCTTTTCCATCAATTTGTGTTGAAAGAGAAACGCTACGATTCTATACAACCGTTTTTATTAACTATTGTCTATCTATCGCGAATTCAATGCCGATCAAGCTCCCTTTTGTTATGCTGTTTTTTTAACAAGCTTTTTACTCATCTAGTCCATAATAACCTCGTCTAAGCTTGTCACTTGTCACAGTCTCTCAGTTCAAAAAGCGGTTGCAAATACGTAGGTAGGTTTCTTTCTGCAGTAGGAGGTCTTCGCATCAAAGGTTAAACAAAGTGGTAAAAAACGGAGGGTGGATTGACCCTGACCTACTACATGAAAGAAAGTAAATTCCTAAACCCGTTTTATGTGGTCATTGACACTGAGTTTTTTTGTGATACTGAGTGAGTATATACGGATTCATTTGAAGTAAAAAAAATACAATAACCGTCTGGCTGGATTAATTCCAAGAGCAGGGGAAAATACGAGCACATCAAGACAGATGAGTGAAAGAGTGATCAGTTTTTATTATCAGTTAAACCTCATTGTGAAACGTTGTGCCTATTCGATTAAGTTTAGCGTAAATATATTGTAAATTAAGGTTAATCAGTGGGCAACTAAAATTTGAAGATGGTTGCCAAACTATTCGTGTTAAGCGTCGTCGGTATGTTATTATTATCCGTCTGTGGTGATGCAAGGGGTAATACCGGGGATTCGGAACTAGAACGTCGTGGCCTAAAGGTCATATATGCGGTTAACGCTGGAGGCGACGCTCACCGGGATGTATACGGCGTGGTCTACCAGAAGGATCCTTCGAATCTAGGCATCGCCTCCGATTACGGCATGCGGTTAAATATAGACAGGGTTCACCCTCAAGATGAGATTCTTTACCAGACTGAGCGATACAGTCACTCTACCTTTGGATATGAGATTCCCATTCCCGAAGACGGAGCCTACATCCTCGTGCTCAAGTTCGCTGAAGTGTTCTTCAGGAGTCCTCGCCAGAAGGTACACTTGAATTTTGCGTACGCATCCACAAAACAGGATTTCAATTTTGAACAATTTGAAGCCTTTCTCAATGAATGTAATTTGATGGAATAATCCGTAGATATTCGACGTGGTCCTGAATACAAAGCATGCAGTTTTGGAGAACCTGGACATATTTGAACGAGTTGGAACGGCCGCAGCTTATGATGCAGTTATACCATTTCATGTTTCTGATAACGGGAAGACCCTCGTCGTTGGGGAAGACCGATCGGAAATCCTGAGAAAGAAAATTCGCTTAGACTTTGTCAAGGGGCCTGCCGACAATCCAAAGATCAATGCTTTCTTTGTCGCGAAAGGATCAGAGAAAGGTAGCACCTCGTTTGGCTCCATTTTGTTTTCTGCTCTCTTGTACCGAGACTTACGAGTTACGATATATCTTGTACCTATCTATCCATGATTTATTTATTTATGTGAGTATTTATTATTTCGCATATTTAGACGTTCCCGCAACGCCCCCACCGCGCTATGTGGAGGATGGCGAAGCCGGAGAAGAGGACTACCTGTTCAGTGAGGATGACGAAGAGATTCGCTTTAATCCCACTGACTTGGGATACGACGACAGCAGAAAGGCCCCTAGCCCTAGCAGCCCCAAGAAGACCAAGCGTGTCCGTATCCGCAGTGGTTCGCCTACCGATGACCCATGGGAATTGGAGTCGCCACTCACAGTGTACATGCCTCTTATCGGATCTCTTGCTGCTTCTATTCTCTCCTTTTTTGTTCTTCGTGTGGTTAACAAACTTTAAATCTACTTTTGTTGTTATTTTCCATCCATTATTCTATCACGAATTTTGTGCATTAGGTTACTCACCCCACCCTATCACACATTCTTAACTAACTTCATTCAACTTCAATGATATATGCAAAATATTGAAATTAAGTGATTAATTGGATATATTATACATAAATTAAGTGTCCACGACCCAAGCCAATTCCGTCCATAATACCCATGTTTTGTTTGTATTTATTTTTGCAAGTCGCAACCTATACGTGATTAAACTGTTAAATAAAAATACAATGTGTGAAAAATATGCAAAACACGGTACAATGCACTCATCCATTAATTCTTGCTGATCTAATTGATTTTACAATATTTTTGCATGACTTGTCATTCATTTCCATCCAGTTTGTTCCTTTCGCTTCTTCTCACCACTGCTGCACTCCTCGGATAAAAGTATACTATGCGATACATAAAAGTAGCGAGTGTGGTCAACAAAGACAAGAGCCTACACACGGCCTTGTGCACACGCATGATGTGAGACTTTTTTGTACAACCACCCCGCTAAATCCTTATTTCCATTTTGTTGTGTTTCCGATAATGATGTGCCCAAACGAATGAAGCAGACTAGTTTACAAATTTACAAGATCAGCACAAGTCGGATGAACAACAAAATACGTGCATTTGCGTATAAGGATTTCTCAGTCGTGTGGTGTGAGCAAATAAAAAAGGAGCGGGGCAGTAGTCTCGCTCGAGTCGAGTCTGTCGGGGCTTCACTTTTTTGCAATGTCGTTCAGCTTTAAGTAGGTGACAATCAAATTTAACGTAATACATTGTCAGTTGTCACCAGTGAGTGAAGCGACTGCACTGGAGTGAGGAAACACGGGCGTCGTGTGCAATTAATGTGTGCAATAGTGTGCGTATTGTTATGATTTTGTGTGTGTGTGTGTGTGTGTGCATTTGACATTTTGGGAAATTTGAAGGACCGATACATAAACTTGCAAAATTTAATAATAGTTGATTCCTGGGAAATGTTTTGAGTGAAATTTGTCACTCGCTCGCGGGCGTGATACGTATGTAATCTAAATCTATCAGTAATAATTAGCACGAGTGGCAGGCAGGCATAATTTTGATTGATGTCAGAACGGTGTTTTGTTTTCATAATTTCTATTATTTGAAGGATACAAGGCGACGTATCGTTAGAATACTCTGGGAAGTTGTTAACATGGATAACAAGGGCAAAGAAACGTACTTGTGCATCCGACTTACTGATGCAGCTCACGTATGTCTTGGACTCAAGAGCGGGTTCGGAAAGCATGCAGACATGTACAACAGGTTGGAGAAGCAGTTGCAGGCGGACTGGGACTCGAGGGATAAATCCGTGCCATTCACTCCTGCCAAATATGAAGTAGGTTGAGCCCAGGGATATAGAAAAGTAAACTTTACTTTTCTATATCCCTGGGATGAGCTTGGCAATTGTTGTGTACATTTATATAGAGCGTCACATTTTGGTACATAATTAAAACTAATACACTTTTTGTTTCCAATTCCAGCACGTTCTGGTCAAGTCAACAACGTATAATGGGTTCACGCGTGGGATAGTCACGGATATGTACAGGCAGCAGTCCACAAGCACATCTGACAGCTTCGAGTATAATGTTTTTCTTTACGATCAGGGATCCAGAGAGTAAGATCAATTTAATCGACTTAAATGTGCGTGTAGTTTTCTTCCATTCCAGGTTGCAGCTGATATGAACAAAGTTTTTATTATTATTATTATTTTTAGGACAGCGAAAGCACATTTCATTGCCAAGCTAAAGGAAGACCGAAAGGAGCAACTAGAACCCCGATGCATTATAGTACACGTTCCAGGAATCGTCCCTGCTAAACAAGTAACAGATCTCGCAAAACAAATGCTCCCCGGGCGTCTGCCATCCATCTTATCAATGTAATCAATGAAACAGTATTATTATTGACTTTCCAGTGTTGCTCTCTCTTTTTAAAATTGTGTGATGATGATTGTCATTTTGTGTAGACAAGCCTCGGAATGGTCCAAGGCAGCTAACAGGCGTGCAGAAGAATGGCTCCGGGATAAAAAAATACAATACTTGTTTGTAGAGATTCTGAAAACTAATCGGGATGAGTCTGTCTACGGCAACATCATTCGCCTGATTGATGGGACCCACGAAGATTTGACGGAAATGTTGCTCAAGAACCAATTTGGATTAAAGAACGATGCATTGTTTAAATCACAAATGCAGCCTGAACCGGAAATATCCCGGTCCTTTCAAGATACTACCAAACCCGCATTGCAGCCAATATCCCGGTCCTTTCAAGATACTACCAAACCCGCATTGCAGCCAATATCCCGGTCGTTTCAAGATACTAGCAAACCCGCATTGCGACCTGATATAAACAAGGAAGAAGCGTGTAAAATTGCACCCCTACGCATTACTGATGAGTTGAAAATTGTGAGTACTCATAAAGAGTGTGACAATGTCAAGCCACACTTCTCGCTTTCTGGATCGTTCTTGTATGCAACGTACTCCCCCCAAGTTTGACAATTTCACAAACAAACCTGAAGCTGCAGACATTCCGGGCCGGCTTCTTGTTCGTGGGCTCCATGTTAAAAGGGCGTATAAGAAAATTGAAGAAGCCCAATTGCCCCCTGCAATCTTGAAAGTATATGGTGTTCTCAGTCAATATTTTCGCTGATATTTTGTAGTCTTTAATCCCTACATGAATATAATGCGTATGCTTTGTTTTCCAGTCTTTGAAAACTCATGGACTAGCCGAGTTGTCGGATTTACACAAAATTGTTGTTCCGAATGTAATCGCATCTTCTGACATGATAATAATCTCACCGGATGGAGGAACACTAGTTGGTAAAAGCACGAGAGTGTTGTCTTACGCGATTCCCGTGATTAGGCTCCTTTCCGAAAACTACGAATCCGGACAGGTTTGTTTATTTTCACTCGATAAGAGCACTTACTCAATTCTTGCATTCCTAAATCCTACCTACTGATTTGTTTTAGACCAGTGATGGTGATGGTGGTGGTGGTCCAGAGGCAATAATTGTCTGTAATTCGTACTCGAGTGCAGAAAGTGTGGAGACGTTCATTGAAACCATTTGCTGTTTTTCCAAACATTTGCAATTGGGAGTACAGTTTGTCACCGCTAATGATTCAAAGGAGCGAAGCAGCAAACATTTTTCGCTGCCAACCGGAATAAACATTCTTATCACGACTGTCAATTATTTGGATGAGTTGATTCAACCTAAAAACAGCTCACGCGTGTTTGAGAGGTCTGTTCATTCACAAATCCTTTCTATTAAATCCTGTAAAGAATATTTGCTGTTGTTAAAAATACGAAAATTACTGTTTTTATACAGGCTGAGATTCCTCATCTTTGAGGAATCCGAGCTGTACTTGAAAAGATGTTGGAATGACGTCAATAATTTCCTGGAAGCTGGTAGGCAAAATTTAAAGATTTCGCCGCACGCAGTACCATTTCAAGTAATGTTCTCTGGAAGCCGATGGACTAACGAAATAGAGCAAATCTACAATTGCTTGTACTCCGACCGTGTTCCGACGTTAGTCATTACCGCTGTCAATTCGGTTATTCGATACGCAAAAATTAAATGGACTGTACATCATCAGGAGAGCGAAGAAAGTAGATTACCAGGACTAATAGGTATATAGTTAAATCAATACAGCTCAATATCAAGGTGTGTTATATAGATAACTAACAGGTTGAATCTAAGATTTACTCGTTTCTGAATTTACATAGCCTTGGTCAGAGCTGAGAGGAATCTCCACAGGCGTATTGTCATAACTTGTAGCACGCCTGCCACCGCAGAATTAGTCCACTATTCCCTTTCTCAAGAAGCTATGATTGGCTCCACTATTATTACATCGCAGACATCAGCAAGTGATTTAGAAAGTACGTAGTTGACCCTGTTGATTCATTGTTGCACTGTTTCCACGTATGAAACTTTGTTTACTATATGCATTTAGTTGTTTACGCGGGGTGGAAGACCTACGATCCTGCCGTTTTAGTCATCTCCGATGACATGGTGCGTGAACATCGAATCACCTCTGCAACCTGCCTCATTTGCTACGACAGTCCTCAACAGCAAGTTGGACGAGGGATGAAGAGACCGACTGCAGGTGAAAGATTCAGTGTCATGTGGAGAAATATCAGAAAAATTGAAAGTGAAAAGGCGAAATCACAAACAATCGTCCAAATGGAGACTAAATCTGTAAGCGAAGATGTCATTTTTTAAAAACTTGATTTTAATTGAATTGAATTGTATATATATGCCATATTGATCTGTCCTGTTGATACGTTTCAGGAACTCGCTTGCCACTTTCTAATGACTGGGGAAGAACATAATTTTTATGCCTTCTATAAATTTGCAATGTCGCTGGATGATAGCGACCAGTTTCCTGAAAGCCTGAAGGAATTAGCTTTAAATGTAAGTTGTATTTAATAATAATATCCTTAAAAACAGTGAAACAGTATAGTACTAACAGTAAACGGGTCTCCTAGATGGAACAAGAGGGAGCAGTAAAGGCTCCAGTTTGCGATGGAATTAAGTGGTTCGGCTTTTGTAACAACGCCGCCCCCGAGTACTGTTTCTCCAGACACTCGTTCAGCAAATCTGATTTACAAGAGCCAACAAGTGTTCCGTTCACCGGAGAGGTAATGTGGCTTACAACTCTAGTTTATTTTAACGTTTACTTATACATGACTAACGAATTCCCTTGTTGCTCAATATCGGAAGGTTGAGATACGCATTTTAAAATGCATAAATCCGAGTTTATACATCGCGGAGTTGCTGAGACATTTCGAGTTCGAAGGCAGAAAACGTGTATGCAAACAGTCATACATGAAGGAGATGAAGGAGCGTGGTACACTGATGAACCTGCATTATTCAAAAGCAGAAAATAGGTAATCCTAATAGGTTTCAAACTTGCACCGATACACCGTTAGTATGTGTTTTTAATAGTTTTGCTTTGAAAATATACTCCGAATAAACAGGCAAGAATTGGTTAGTTGGAAGGAAGGAACGATGTGTGCGGTGCTTGATCCTGTCACTCAGTGTTATAACAGAGGAAAGGTTGAAAAAGTACTTACAGAGAACTCTTCGGCTGGTACGAAAACAGTTCGCGTCCGGTGTTTGGACTCTGGAAATAGTCTGCATGCGTCAGGAGATAATATATTCGATCTGCCGCCGGAATTCCGTGCTTGGCCGTGTCTAACGGTGAATGTAATTTTGAGTTGCTTGAAACCGGTTTACGGAGAATTAGAATTTCGACGGTCCCATACGAGGAAAGCCAAACAGGCCACTGAGGGATTCATACTCAACGCAAAGGTTAATCTAAAAGTTGCTGTATTATTCTAACAGGGCTTTTACTTCGTTTCGGGTAGTCGACTCTGTACATTAAATTTTTGTTATCGTACGTTATTTTTATGGCAGGTATGCCTCTCGATCGGGAATACGATATGGGTAAATGCCATGGTGGAATTCCACACGGATTCAAGGACCAACAAGGTAGTCCATGGAAGAAGTGTTCGCAGGGACATAATTCGTGATCGAATAGCCGACCCCAGTCTTGACCACTTGCAGAAGCTTATAAATTCGATTAAAATGGAACATGGGCAATTGTACGGAGGCTATCAGTACCTGCAAGAACCAGCTAAACCAGCGCGTGGTACGTTTCACAATTGCATACATATACGCACAAAGTCGAAATAGAGCGAATGAAAGTATGGAACTTGTCTGTCAATGTAATATTTTTATTATATTGTTGCTGGTTGGTTCAGATGACATGGTGCAGTCGATGCAAGAATTTCACCAACTAGGAGACGACTATTCCTGGGCATTTGTTGAAACGAGCTTCTCAAATAAATTTGACCCTGTGAAAATCGCAACCAAGTTTGGCTTCGACGCTTGGACCTTCTTTGGCGTTCATGTCAAATTTGAAAACGAGCTTATTCAGTTGGAAAAAGATTTACACAAGTATATTGAAGAAGGGATTCGTGACAAGTACCAAAACTATCAGGACGTATTTGCGGATTTTTACCAATCAGGGTTGATTGTTGCTGCGAAGGAAAGAACTGAACAAGCGTAAGAAAGCCATCTTACTTACACAAACAAGTGCCAGTTTTAATAATTCCTACTAACGTTTATTTACCGTTTTTACTTTTGGTTCAAGGTGGATGAGGGCTCAGATCCTATCCATTTACGAAGAGGATGGAACGTCGTACTTTGACGTTTACTTTGTTGACTACGGGGATACAGGTTACGACATGACGATTACAGAACTGTTCCCGATACCATCTGTGTACGTGAGGCGTCTTCCCTTTCAAATTATCGCGTTTAAACTGGATCATGTGAAGCCGCCTGGTGAGCGTCAGTCCTGGGAACAAAGCGAAAAGGACGCGTTTCTGGATTTGATACTTCCCAACTCGAACAGTATCGCCCTGGAACTTGTTGTGAGCTTTAGAATTGTGCAAACTTTATAGATGAATCTATATACCAAAACCGCATAATTCAATTTGTGAATATTCTAGGCCATGCAAAAGGAAGACAACGTCAGCCTACCAGTTTCTTGTCTCTATTACACTGCAATGGCTATTTGGGCTCAAGACGAGATTGGTGAACGACTAGTGAAACAGCAAAAGGCAGATTTCAGGGACGGAGGCAAGGAATTGGTCGATCAACTTTATAGTCAGCTTCACAAGTTTTATGAAGAGACTGTGTCAAGCGCGTTGCATTTGGACGATGGTGAAGATGACGATGTTTCTGAACCCGAAAACGACTTTGATGTTGTGCTTGGACCCATTAAACCAGATGCATTCTTAGAGGATACGTTTCATATTAAATTTCCTCCTCTGCAAGGCCCTCCTTCAATCAGTGAACCTCAGAACAAAGAAAATCTGGTTTGTGGTAAGTTAATAGACGGAGGATTACTATATATAATATCCTGCCTCGGTTAGACACGGCGATACATATTTCAATTGACCTCGAAAGGCTTAGTAGTAGTTGTTTCTTGAGCATTATGTATTTCATCTTTGATAGACGGAGAGGAACCGGGACCAAGCAAACCAG
>JAANSN010003908.1:0-16794 GCA_036850665.1 Dicranocentrus wangi | reverse complement strand
ACATATAGCACGACGGGCTTCACTCGCGAGTCGCGTGTCAAATTCTACGTTACCTCTCTCTCTGCCTAATTAATTGAATGACTGCAGCGAGTAGAGTGAAAATGACTCATCCAAGAGATTTTAGATTTTGCTGCACTGCAACACAACTACATGTACTTACGTCGCGTACTAGGTAGCATAACTAGCGTATGCAGCATGATTATGATATGATGATGATGATTATTATGGGAAATATGGTATAAAAGGTAATGCTACGTACGGCCTTTGGATCTTTGGAGTTATAAAAAAAATCTTATGAAGTGTGTATCTGTAAAAATAAGAGCTGATCTGATGCTGATGATGAGCTCTAAGCTGAGTTGTATTTTGGCTTTGTTTTTGGAGTATTGTACGTGTGTGTGTTTGGGGTGAATGACGATGTGAAATGAAGTAGCTGAAGTACTACTATTATAGTACGTATATAAATACCTACCTATACATATACATACATACATACTCTCATAGGATATGTGAGAGTTCATGTTGAAGTTGAAAGTGACTTTTTGAGAGTTTGAGTTTACTCCATATCATTCTGTATCCAATCCTGTGTTGTTTTTTAGTGCTGTGCTGTTGCTACTTCCTCCCACGACGAAGCCGAGAAGCGACTAGTAAAAAAATCTACGTAAACTATTACTTTATGTATCGTCTCGTCAGTAAGATATAAACTTATGTGCAATTTTAGTGACTTTAGTGGTGTCGAATGAGTCGCGCTTGTTACGCTACGTACGCTACGCTCCAATACACAAGCAACAAGCAACAAAAGAGGAAGAGAAGTTGAAAATTAATGAAGGTAAGATTACGAAATAATAATTACTTTTTTGGTTTTGCAAAGGTGAAAGGGCTAGATTTAATTTTAAAACTCATGTGAAGATTGGATAACTGGATTTGATTTTATATCAGACATTCAACATTCATAGTGACACTCAGCATTTTACGACTTCACACGTTGTTTATAAAGTGAAAATGATGTCATATCGAGCATGATCACAAGTACGGTGACGGTGATTAAATTAAACTGAAGTAATTAGTGATGGATTGTTGTTTTTATAGATTTGATCCAGTCACCAGTTGCCGTCAGCCCATTGTTGATTGTCGCCCAAATTAGTACGAGGATACAATATACAAGTAATCCGTCATCCGTACCGCGAGATTGTCAGTTACCCGCTTGGGAATTTGTGCATAAAAGTGACTTTCAGCTTCAACGTTATTTACAACAAGTCAAAATGAGTCTTCAGTGGTCGATTGTCGCTGGATTTCTGTATTCAGAAATTGTTATTCTAGTTATTATGCTACTGCCACTGATTTCCCCACAAAGGTACACAGAACGTTTTACATGTATTATATTGTTTTGATTCAGGGAGGAATGAAGGTTGATTGTTGTGGGGTTAATCTTGATGGGATTTTGTTCCTCTTTTTATTTGTAGATGGAACAGAATATTTCGATCAAAAATTTTGAAGAGCTTGGGAGCACAAACTCAGTTATATTTCTATGGATTGTTTGGGCTTCTGACGTTGCTCTTTTTGGGTATTGTTCAATATGCATATATCATAACATTTGGAATACCATAGCATGCATAAGCTGTAACCTGTTTTTATTATTATTTTCAGATGCCATTCGAGAGATGAGGAAGTATTCGTCCGACGATTATGACTTGAACTCAAATCCCAAGGCCGAAATGCAAGCACACATGAAACTTTTCCGTGCACAAAGGAACTTCTACATTTCTGGGTTTGCACTGCTTCTTTCAGCGTAAGTAACCATAAGATCGACCACTTAACATTTCCTTTCGTTAAGATTTTGATATTAATTTGGCCGCTAATTTTTATGAATGTCAATAAATATAGGATCATTCGCCGAATTACGACTTTGCTATCCATCCAAGCTGCCCTTATGGCGGAAAATGAGGCAGCTTTGAAACAAGCAGCTAACGCTTCGAAGGCTGCAGCAGCAATCATTGATCAACAAAGTGCAACTGCAAGTAAATCATCCGGTTCTGACAAGAAAGCTGACGACGGGGAAATATCTAAATTACAGTCTGAAGTGAATTCACTAAAAGAAGGTACTGTAACAAAAACACGACTGAAATAATTTTGTCTTGCAGTTTATCGTCAGTGGTTGGTATTTAACTTTGTTGTAAGACTCACAATCATTGATCAATTTCATTTGTAGATCTTGCTGCATCTCGTCGTGATAAAGATGTATTGAAGTCCCAAGCCGACAATATGAACAAGGAATATGACAGGCTACTCAGTGAACACGAAAAACTACAGAAGAAACTTTCAATTTCTGGAGGGGGAGACAAGAAAGATGACTAACAAAATCATTTAACATAATCTACATCGGCGTGCTTTGAGCGGCCAGCAAGTGAACAAACAGGTTTACTTCTATTATTGTATTCTGTAAGCTGGTTTATTACTCCTATTTCGCTTAACTATTATTCATAACTATTCAATACCAGTATCCAACGCTGGCAACACTTTAAACATATACACATGTTAAGGCTGCCCAATATGTAATAGGGAGTAAGATTACTTCTTCTCATTCAAATATTGCGTATTACTGTTTAAAATTTCCGGTTTTATATGATAACTCTTACCGTACTTACTTACTGGACGGTACTTATTATTATATAATTGTTACGTTTTCGTTATAAGTTTAAATCTTGTACTTCCTATTGGCAAGCCACATGTACATCATATTGTGAAAGCGCAGAAAAGAGAATGGTTCGAGATAGAATTCAATGTATGTATTTGACGGGAGTACCATTTATCAACTTCCCTAACGTCAGATGGTTGTTCTATCTATCTACTAAAACTAATTATCTAGTAATTTTTGTTGCGAATATACGCAGTACGAACCCAAATAAATACAGTACTGATAAACATTGATTTTAACAGCTTTGTTTCGTTCATTCCAGCCGCATGCTAGTCTACTGATATTCATTGGATACATTTTTTCTCTTATGCATTATTGGCATTAAATGGCAAACACGGTAGTCTCGCAAATTGTTACAAAATTAACATTAATCTGTGGTTTTACCTTTATTACAAGTACCTAAAAAGAAAATGCATTGTTCATGATAGTAATTTTATAAGTAACGAAAAATACTCGCTTACAGCTATATAGCTACACATACAATTACGGTAGTAGCAGGGAAAGCCTTAAGACTTAGGTATCCTTCATTTTATGCATAATGGAAACAATATTAATATCACAGAACAAGTAGGAATAGGCATACAAACTACGAAAACAGTTTGTCACTGCAACTAGAATGTAATACAGCGTTATATAAAGATTATACAAACTTCTTTCCTGTGTAACGTACATGGTACGTTGGAATGTGTAGTCTGAGGTTTATTTTAAGAAAAATGCGAAGTGTAAAAGTTTGTAAAATAATGTTAAACTATTATGCATGCTGAAAAGTAGTAAAAAGGTAAGTCGGTGACTTTAATGTAAATACAGTTGAATAGAACTGAACTTAGAAACTGCACTTACAAGAACGTTATTGGCTACAACGAAAACGGAAAAATGTTTAGGTATATATACTCAAACAAAATAGTGTTAGCTAATACATTTTATATTCCCTAATGATTAGGTTCTTCAATTTCTAAATCAATGGCTTCTGAGACTAGTTCTACACTTGGATCTGTAACATCACCATTTACTACATTGTCACTATTATGGTTGTTCAACGATGATGAACTACTACTACCACTACTAGTATCATGGACGTTTGCATTGACTTGATCCACTGCACTTGTAGAGTGAAGATCATTTAAACTGCATGTTCCATTGTCAGTAACGACTGGCGTCGAATTTGATGTAGAATTCGTTAACGACACGGAGAATGATTCTTGTCGCAGCGTTTCACGATAAAAAGGACTCAGAGGTACAACAAACACCGATATGTCGTCAATTGTTGCGGCTATTCAGTTGGTAAAACAGATAGAATATGTTATACACATAAGCTATCAATTGTACACACTTAAATTCTTTACAAAAATCTTATTTACCGGAACCGTCGTTCATTTTCCAGTTTCTATCTTGGAATTTTCCTCTGGCATGCATCACAAGATCTTGAGCAGCAGATACGTATCTATATTTATATCGCGTTGCATCCTCTTCTGGAAATTGATCCAGCGTATTAAAAACTATTTTGGAAACTGTGTGATTCGAAGTAACGTCCCATAATCCATCTGTGCCCATTATTATCACTGCCTCTTCCAATAAGCTGTCCTCAGCCAGATCAAGAATTTTCACCTATACAGGGTGAAATTGTCAATTACATTACAGGGATAGTTTCGGGAAAATCAGGCAATATAAACCGTAAACCGTGCTTACCTCAGGTTGAGATGTGAGAAATGGTTTGATTCTAATGGCAGTACTGTGAGCATACAGCTCATGATCTAATTAATATCAACAGATTAAGTTTAGTAAATAAACCCTTTAGCAATTTAGTAAAACAGATTCTTATGTTGGAAATTACGTATGTACCTCCAAAACCTCTAGTTACGCCTATTGTTGCTAAAACCCGACTCTATAATCATAACAAATAGGGAATAATCAAACATATGTAACCCAAACTTTAATAAAAGTGAAACTAAAGCATTTAATATAGTATGCTCTTTCAGCATAAACATAGGCAAGAGCACGGGTGACATTACTGCGCTACACAATGTCGTGGGATGTATGAGGTAGTTACATGAAAAGAGTATACACAGTAATATTATATTTATAATAGCATTTGCTTTATACCCTCTTTCCGTGTCCAAAAACTACAGGGAACTTAAGGTCTTCAACCGTCGCTGTTTTGTATGCCCAGCCCTAGATTTAGACAATAGTGTGATCATGTTCATGTTCGCTTATCATGAATGAATGTCGATGTGAGAACCAAAAACAATGAATTTACCGTCATGTGCGCTGCACGATACATGATTTTGCTTCCCAAATCCCTTTTAACAGGCCTTCGCAAATATTCATTCGATGTGAAGTCCATTCCAAGTAAATGTGGATTCTGAGCAGCCTGTACAATATAAAATAATTCTTGTACTTGCGTCTAAGATGAATTAAGATAAATTGCGTCTAGTTATACTAATCATGCGCATGGTGCTTATTTACAGAAAAAAGCTTACAACAAGGCGTATTCTAGCGCGTTCCGACTCCGGAGTAAAATCGTTGGATAAAGGCACTGGTTCCAAGTCACGGTAGCAAAGAATTGCTCTAGAGTCCCCAGCATTTGCAATGAACACTTTTCCAAGGATAAATAAACATACTACTACAGTGCAGCCTCCGTTGACTCCGTCATATTTTAAATTTTCATCCCGAATAATTTCGTCCATTTCATAAAAAGCAGATTCAAGTGCTCCCACAATAAGGGAATCTTTGGTAATATTTGTCTGAGGAAACCACATAACGCCTTTTCCTTTCGAATTCTTTATATTAAATTCACAAAAGGGTCCTTCTTGGCATAAATGACTACCAACTTCCGTCAGCTTATCCTGCGTTAAGAACGTTAACCAAACCAAATAACTTAATATTATTACAACACTGATCATGATCATAGTTATTTCGGTTCGGATTCGGATGCATAAAGGAATGAGATTTATTCAAAATGAAGGAAAATGTTTTGCGTACCTCGATAATGGAATGAAGACGTGTAGCCGCAGCCACTGCCGCCCCAGGTCCAGCGTGACCATCAAACACGCCATAATAATAATAAGGAATTTTCACTTCCTTGATTTCTGCCTCACCATCCTCAACTTCGACAGTAACAAACCCTGAATGAACTCTTGCTTGATCCTCGTTCACCTTGGACTTTCCAGAGTTTATAGTCCTAATATAATATAAAACAAGCACCATAGTTTAAAACATTGTAGAGATCTGTAAATAATTTCAAACATGACACAAAGATACAAAACCCTCTAACATGCAAAAACTTACTCGGCATAGCCCGCTTCCCACGGTAAGTGCGTTAAATCCCTTGGAACAATTATTGGTCTTACTATGTGATCCGCCGTAACTACTATTTCATCCGATGTGTTAAGCTGGAGAAAGTGGGGTCTGCCATACTCATACCTTTTGGACCTTTCTTGGAAATTGTTGGAACCAGGGCTATAATCGGAGGAGGATGACGACCCAATATGAGGCGGTTGCTGTAAACGAGCGTTTTTATTTGTAAGTGAAGTTTCAGAATTGCCGTTGAGATGTGGAGATGAAAATGAATGTGGTACACCAGTAGAAGCCGAAGACCCACCACCGCGACTACTTACAGACGACGTTGTCGAAGAGCTGCTGTTGCCATCCAACACCGGAGGAGAGCTAACTGCATTTAGCAGAGCGTTTTTAAATCGACTTATCATGGTCCTTTTACTGTCCTTTTTTGCAGGTTGTGCGTGTCCAAATCGTATGTATTTCACAGTGTCATATAGACATATATATAGACTCGATTATCTATCGGTATCCGGTACTCAGCAGTTAGTTGATTTATCCGAAATTCACACAATGGAAATGATAATGATAGTAATTTTTGTTGGTAGTAGTGATCTACTACTAGGATTAGGAAAAGTCGGAAAGGTAAGAAGGTGGTCCGATTTTGCAAAACTCGCGAATTGCATTTATAAATATTTATAATTCTACATATATGGCATTACGGGTATAACATACAACACGTTTTCGAGCCCTTCTTCTTATTTAGAACCTCCAGCAGCCGGAGCCGGAAGCAATAACCCTTACAATACCGAAATAGTGAATTACGAAGTGGTTACGACGAATCAAGTAAAACAGCCCCGCCCTTAACCAGTAACTTTGATTTCTTCGTAATTAATAACTAACCGTGTCAATTTCACTCAGCGTTTCAAAAACTAGCTTGAGTAATTTTGTGGCGTCGTGGCGTAAACGTAATTGAGTTAAAAGTAATATTATACATTAAATCTCACGTCACATTGTAAATCCCCGGAATTGGAATGTTAAAGCATTATTATGAGCACTAGATCATGTCACGTAGTGGATCTGGAATCTGGATCTGGACAAGTGGGCGACAAAAGAGCGTCATCGTTAATTTGTAATTGAATGTTGATAAACATTGCATATTAAACATTCAACCGCGTTACTTAATTGTAGCCACCGCCATAATTGCTCCAAGTAATATGGACACTGGTCAGTAGTAACTGTTATTCAATGTGGTTAAACATTTAAATTTTAACTCCTTCTGGCTGGACACCCACCATTTCCACAGGTATCACCTCACCATCAATCACCACTCACCACCACTCAGATTTACTCCTCATTCCTCATCTTTTTTCCAGCTAATTTAAATGTTTATTTCATTGAGTTATATAGTTTTTTAACAAACATATCCACAGGGAAGTAGCTCTACAAACTTTTTAACCACTTTCTTTTAGTTTAAAATACAATACGTGCGACGTGCGTTGCGTACACCTGCACCTTCTTAAATCACCTTTGAGAAGGGCTCGGGAATGTCAAATCACCCATTGAAAGCTGCATTTGATGTTATTTCTCGTTCCACATTCCACACACACCTTGCATGTATGTAATTAATTAGGTGCCAGAGTTTTCGTTTTCGTTTTAGACATTTGCACTTGCACAATATCTGCTTTTTGTGGACGTGTGTGATTTATTGTTTATTTGCTGCAACAACCTACACAACAGAGAAACAGAACAGAACATACTTATAGTATAGCCACGCACCGCTTCTTACTTTTACTTTGATCATAATCATAATATCTCGTTATCCTTTGTTTATAATAATTTATTTATAAAATACGAGAGAGATCTTTTCGATTTAAAGAGATTTATCCGCAGCTGTCCATTTAATGTTGTGGCAAGAGTGGCAAAATTCTCTCTCTCTGGATATGGACCTACCTGACTGAACTGAAAGCAGTTCTAGTCAAAAAAGTCAGATGCTTGATGCTCGCTTGCTTTTGGCGAGAGAGAATGAAAGTATGTATGTATAGGAAACGAAATACGATATATATGTATGTACCACCCAATGTGCATTATAATTTGTGATATATGATGTTTGATCTTGATGACTGTGCTGTGTGCTGTGATGATGATGATGATGATCATGACTTAATAAGACAGACTGTGACTTGGGATGCATATGGTCGCGCATAAGTAGTAAGACATGCGTAAATACGTCACTCAGGCGTAGCGTACTATATTTCGAGTTTCGTTCGACTATTCCTATTAATATGACTAATGATAATAGGCAAGGCAAGGGTATGAACATTTCCAAACATGTCATACCTGTGAAGTGAANGCAAGGCAAGGGTATGAACATTTCCAAACATGTCATACCTGTGAAGTGAAACTTGCCGGAGTGTTACAAATTGAAATTACCGTCATTAGTAAACCAAAGTAATTACTCATATAAAGATGTTAGGTATATATTATGCTCATTTGCTCATTCTAAAGCCGTTTCCTAAACTAGGCCCAGGTGTGGCGAAGGTGTTGTATGCTAATAGTAAGATACCAAGTTTACAAGGTTGAAAATTGTATTTATGCAAGCACGGGACGCGGACCGGAGATCAACTAATCCTACATTTAACTATTGAATCCAATCAACTAATCATGAGTTGCACCTAAAATATGCATGTTTACATCCTAAATTCTTAGTCAATACCTGCAAGTGAAATATGTGGACCAAATGTGACGGCATTACATACATCAGTAAAATGTAATCTAATTGTAAGTTTACTTCATATATGGAACGTTATACAATTATACACAGCCATTAGCATATGTAATTATGTGTTATAAAGATCTAAAGATATTTTCTTTCAGACATTAATGCATAAGATATATATTGAAATTAAATTTATCTACCTCACACATAAGGGATAATAATAGTATACGCGTGGACTGGAATTAAGGTACTATTATAATAAGAAGCTAAAACTAAAATGTGTTCATTCATATTTATTTCATAGTTCATTCATGCAGTTAACTTCTCATTCTAGAAGGAAAATTATACAAAGAAATTCCTGACGTAATACTAATCCTACTAATTCTCCTAAACCACTTCCAAATAATCAAATAAACAAATCACATAAGAAGTAGGTATGTAACATTTTACAACACAATTTACGCGGTATGTAGTACGCGTAACAATCATGCGGTGTCAGTAGAAGTAAGACAAGTTCTACATTGAATTGGCATAAGTAAGAGTATCGAAAAAAATACTTATGAAATGTAATGAAATGAAATTAACAAAGTAAGTTAAAAATCTATGTTGCTCTAAAGAAGTCTGGGTTGCTTTTTCGCATTTCTTCTTTTCGCTCCGCATTCCGTTTGTCTAATAAATGTTCGACATCTGCAGCACTAGTGGTTTTCAAGCTTCCAATTTGAATTTCTGCGTCAATGGCTGACGTCTTATCTGCAGAATGCGACACGGTTTCTCTCTCAGCTTTTACGATATCTTGGCTTTGATTAAACTTGTCAGAACGATCTTCCTGAGGAGGATGAGACTGAAAATAACGGGGTAACGTCGAATATAATAAAACAATGAAACTGCGTTCCACGATTACATTATAATTGTTAATAGCTTACCCTGCGATCTCGGCGATTAGGAGAATCTCTTCGACGATCATCACGTGGTGGTGTAATACTCCGGGACCTGGATCTAGACCGAGACCTTGATCTTGACCTATCATAGTAATCATCACTAATTCAATATCAATAAAGATATATTAAATCAACCAAGGCCAATGAAAGGAGTAGCAAAGCTGAGCTGATATGCTGTTCATTTGAAGATGTACCTTGACCTTGAAGGCGTATGACTGAAGCGATTGCGAAATCTACTCCTGTTGCTGTTATAATCTCTATCCCTAAACGGTGGTCTGGCATTGTACGGTCTTCGACCACGATTGTAGTTGTATCCACGGAAAAACCTAACTGGTGGACGACCCCTGTAACCTCCCATATCACGGCGAAACGATCTCCGGTCCCGCCGATACGACGGTGATCGTGAACGAGATCTAGAGTAAGACCTGTAAATTACGTACGCATGTTGGAATTGGATATCTTGCAACGTAAACGAAAAACCACTCACCACTGATTTTATATGTAAAAATTATTTGTACCTGGATCGAGACCTGGAGCGACTTCTACTGGAGTAAGAACGGCTCCTACGTCGTCTTCGAGCTGGTGACCTCGAAGCGGACCGGGACCTTCTTCGGTAGTTCCGTTCGTCTCGTGCCTTTTCCTTGTCGTCTTTCTTGTCATCATCCGAACCAGCTGACGCTTCACGTTCAAAAGCATTTTTCATAGCTTCACTTTGAGGAACAGCAGCACCCAATGGCCTCCATTTGGAACTTAAATCTGGAGGAGGTGGAGCTGAAGTGCCATTTTCTCCTTCTGATGTGCCGGAACTCATTGGTTTAAATTTCATTTCAAACTTACTCGGCTTTTGTTCTGGAATCTCATTCTTTACCGTGCGAACGCTAGAAAACAATCAACATTATAATTAGGTTCATACAACTAAAAACGAGCAAAACCATACCATAATACATATGTGCATTTAAAGCAATTTGTTAATTTGGTTACGTGTGCAAACGTACATAGTTTCAGGTTGTATTATGTTTCCGTATTCGTCTGTTTGAAGATCAATTTTTCCATGTTTTCCACTCCAGGGTACTGATGTTTCTTGTTTTCTATGAACAAGAAGTACCTTAGTATTAGTATTTGATTTTTATGATTAATACGATTGGAACAATGTCGAAAATAAATATACTTTTCTTGTTCTTCTAATCTTGCCGGAGGAGGTTGGGCATTTTCAACAACACGGGGAGGAATGTCATCATACAAATCCCTTGTGCGTTTTCTTGGTTCTCGTTCTGGGCTCTTTTCTTTAGATAAGGAACGACGCGGTAACTTGGTTTCAATTTTACCTTGTTCGATCTTTGAGTAGTACGCACTTAACTTGGCTTCAAGATCCCCCAGATCAGGTAGTATTCCTTGCAGAGGTCTATATAATAGTTCCGAACATTCATGTATTTTATAAACGTTATTCACACCGAATGGAGAGATATACATATGAATAAATTATCCGCTTACGTATTTTCGACAGGGACCGGTTTTTTCGACTTTTTCTTGGAACGTGAAGATTCTGAGTCTGACGACGAAGAATCTGATGATGCATGTTTCCTCTTTTTCTTTTTATCTTTGCTTTTCTTTGTCCTCTTCTTGTCTTTACTTTTCTTGCTTGATCGTTTTGACTCACAATCAGAGTCATCACCTATGCAAACAAAATTAACTTCAACTCAACTTGTATACATGTAACCTGAAAAATCTAAGGCAAAAATGGCAAAATATGTACATCTACATCAATTTTATTTTAGTTTTTCCTTACCATTCTTGTCATGCTTTGGAATCCCTAAATGAAGTTCTGCGTATGTTGAATCTGTAAATCCTGAAAACGCGGGTCCAGAAGAAAGGACCCCACTTCCTTGTGGTTCCACTAGACGTTTTGAAAAGGGACTTAAACTCAGTTCTCTTTTCCTATCGCCTGCGCCAGAGTCTCTCCTACTTTTCTTACTTTTCTTTGATTTTCTCTTCTTTCGTTTTTTTGATTTCTTCTTATATCCCGATCCTGATGAAGAGGAATCACTCGAAGACTCATCAGATGACGAGGACGATGAAGATTCGTCCTCTGATGCAGATGAATCCCTTTTCTTCTTGTCCTTTTTAGATTTTTTCTCTTTTGCTGGTTTAGATTCTACCTTTAATCCAAGTTCGCTTTGTAAAATGGTTTTCAACTTAGCCTTGAGTTCTGCAGCTTTAGCTGCAGCCGGTCCCGTCATCTTAGTTGGGTCCAGCTTTTCAGTCCTCGCATGTAAAGACCATAGAGCTTCTTTTGCCTCTTTGTGATCAGCACGCACAACTAAGCTTTTGGAGTATGAAGCGATTGCGTCTTCCAGTTTTCCTTGTGTTTCTTGCCTTATATAATTAAAAACCAATATGTTACGATACCATACATTATAAAAGCATAAATCTTTAATATTAGCAAAGTATAAACGAAGAGTATAAAGTACTCACTGTCGACCAAGGGCTACTAATGTTTCCGCCAAATATTTGCGAGCATTGAAATGATTTTGGGTTAAATTTCAGAGCAGATTCAAAGTCATCGATAGCTTTCTCATAGCCTCCGGTATTGGCGTATCTGAAAATCAAACATCCAATTAAACAATTTTAGACTGTTGGTCATCTTCAGATGAAATCACTATCATTGTTTCTTAACTCTAAAATGTATTGGGTAGGATTTCACTTAATGCTAGAGAACCGATGACCAGTTAGTATTTGATTGTGATACAACACAAACAAGTAGTCAGGAACTGACTTTTCATAAAGTTTATTGCTGGTCGGTACATTATAAAGTAGTTAATAAAAAACTGCGCCGACTGCTACTAATTTATAATTTTTTAACACATCAAACCCAAACAAGTACATAGTCAAACTGTTCATTTAATTTTGGTACTCACAGGGCACCCCGTGCAACCAAGCCATCAACACTTTCCTTGTCAATATTTAATGCACTATTCAAACATTGGAATGCTTCAGTAAATTTCGCTAGTTTAAAAAATTTTATTCCATCAGCCACATGACGATGTGCCCATTTCGCATTTTGAGTACGACGGAGTTGTGCCGCATTATCCTTCATCGGGAAGCCATTTCTAAGGAAGGAACGAAAGAATTCTAATAAGACATTCTTTTTTATACGTAAACATTTGGAAATTCAAATACCTGATGCCCTTGATCAGGGAATTGGAATTGTTGTAAATTCCCATACTGGATGCCAAATGACTAACACTATTCGGATTCTGGAATCCAGGACTTTCAATAAGCATATCTTGATACGTTCGTCTCGACCTTTGTTCAGCGCTATTCTTATATTTGGAGAGTCTTTCAAAGCAAAATTACGGGTTGAGTATCCGCTACTAGTGAAACTTTTCCGATAGTACATACATTAAAGGTAAATCTTACGTATAATAACGCGGAAGGTCGTGTCGGGACATTAGGCCCAACAGAAACGAATGCTGCATTTCGGCATTTAACGTCATTCCTTTCATGCCTGTTATCAGTCTTTCCGTATCCTGATTAACCTCAAGAATCTCCAGACGTACATAATCGTCAGTTTCATAATATCTACTAGGATCTCTTGGGTCAGTAACAGGGATAGCATGTTGTGCAGGACAAAATGTTCGCACGCTTAAATCTTCTAAGAAAATATGTTTTCCACCTTCGGTACATAATAATTTGATGTAAACACCGGAATTGCTTCTCGAAAGTACTCTTCCTATAACGATATCTCCAACTTGAGCGTTCTATCCAATTATAATTCAAGCATAAAATTTAATTCAATCGTAACATATGTTATTATATAGTTACTCTTGCATATATTCATATACTAGAATGGACCTTACTTGAAAAAAATAGCGTCTAACGTCAGAAGTATCACTTCTCAAAAAGTGGTCAAAACTAGGCACGATTCCATAATGATCTAAATAAAATAACTGTATTAGTGGTATATAGTTAAGCTTGCACGGGTCACATTGATACAATCAAGCAAGATTATGTTTTCAATACAAATACCATGCCCAACCTTCTGTGTTCAGCTGAGTCCCTTTGACATCACTTAAAGGTGTTTCATCAGGATCAAGTGGTCGGAAAAGCAAGTCACGTTTGCGAGTGATAAACTCATGCAATTTCAGATGCAAGGGGGAATATTCCGATCTGCACACGCAAATTGAGAATCTCCCTCTTAATAATGATGTTTTTTGCATAATGAAAAGTAGGAATTTATGAATAATGGTACCACGATGAACTTGAGTTATTTAAAACAGAACATGAATACTAGGCACATTCTTCTTACTCAGATTCAGTGTCTCTATTTTGACGAAAATATCCTTTATATACCACGATCCAAATAGTACGTAGATCGTAGATACTCAATATTGCAACCAACCACAGGTGTATTCGAAATACGACACTACCCTTATGTTGTTTAACCACAACAAATGAAAGTTCTCAATAAATCAGGGACACTCTGTGAAAAATTTCGGGCTTTCACATCACAAAATTAATGATTTAAATTAATACTTAACGATAAATACCTGTTTAGGAACTCACCGTCACCTGCATAATATGCCGGCAAAGCAGATGGGAAGTCAATCAATCTTCATATCATTTTTACATTTCACATTAACAGCTCAACATATTGTCATCATGATTAACTGTGCAATTTAACGGCTAACTGATTTTTCCATCATCTCATTTTTCCTTTCTCTTTATCTAGCTTTGAATAACAGTATACCCATAGGTCAAGCCAACAATACCCCACAAATTCTTAGCGTAAAGTATGTATGTTTTGCAAAAATTTAAACTAAACTATCTTCAGCAATGCAAACAGCCATTTTTATTTAATACTACTTACTTTATTCCTCTGACAAGTATCGGATCCAGTGTAGAGAGAACAGGATTTGGCATATTCATTCCATGTTGTGGAGCTGGTACCGGAACTGGAGGTACATTAGGTGCTCCTATCATCCCCAAATGTGCATCCCACCCTGAGCTTGCAAAATTGCCCGACGAATGCCTTCCAAACTGTTCTGACATTTCGCCGCTTTCCCGAGAATTCGAATTACTTCCGTATTTATTTTTTAGTATTCCCTTTGGAATTCTGGAACCCGAATCGTCCCGAAGAATGCCTTCCAAACTGTTCTGACATTTCGCCGCTTTCCCGAGAATTCGAATTACTTCCGTATTTATTTTTTAGTATTCCCTTTGGAATTCTGGAACCCGAATCGGGATCTGCCATTTCCTTTTACTTATTATCCAAGCTGTTCGCTGCCCCGCTAGTCCTAATATACAAAATTCACTTCATAAGCTTCAGAAAATCAATATTTATATAGCTTTAGTTGGTGTAAATAAACTAGTCTTATTATGGCGTAGAAAACGACTTACGCAATGACAGCAACGTGGCACGGCACCATCAATTATATAATTTCAAATAGTTTCAAATTATGACTTATATCAATCCCGACTCGATGGCATTCAAACACGAAAATGCTTCTTATTATATTTTAATGATGTACAAAGCAGCTTCCGTCCCGATTTCAAAAACTTCATCCACGACGAAGTTACAAATCCAAGTGAATTGATATAAAGATCGTGTGAAAGTGGAGTGTCAGTTATGCGACTGATTATACTGCTACAACTGCCAAATCTGCTGGTATTATCAGGAGGCACCAGATATTATGATTAAAAGAAATTATAGTTATTAAACTATCCGTTTCCTTTCCCGTATGTATCAGATATCAGCTGTCACCCGACAGTTTTAGATAATATTCAATTATCCAGTAGGTCCACCAGTGTTCATCTGCCTACATTGTTGCTCGCGCTCTGCAAGATGAGAATTCACTCTAAACGGTTCCCTCCAACAGCGCAGGTGAGTTGATTGTTTCGTCAAAACTTGTAACTAACTGCGTGTGAGTCGAGCCGAGAGAGAGCCTATTTCAGTGCAAGTCCTTAAATGGTTTTTGATGTCTAAAATTGAATTCAAATCCAATTAAAAATTAACTCTAAATTAAAATGGCAATCACAGGTGACAGATAAATAGAATAGAATACGAAAAAATATATAGTTGAATGGTTCATGTTTTCTATGTTCAATTCCATATTATCCCATATTATCTCATTAAAACTTTAAACTATGTAATTTAGGTTAATTATTAGCTGTACATTTTACAATGAGCAGATCTTTTGTCATTCATCATTTGTACCACCAAATGTTCACAACCTTGCCAATTTTTTTTTTTAAACAAAACTCACTTATAGACCAACAAACAGAGCAGGATTCACATTCTTTTTTAACAGGACAGGTAAGTAGGAAGGATAAACTGCTACATCTTTATTTCAGTCCGTGTGTGGTACTTACACAAAACTTACGTGTTTTCCGGGTCCTCCTTCCTCCTTCCTCCTCCTCTCCTTTCTTCTTCGGAATCACAACTCTCCAAAAAGATGCAGTAGAAGAAAGAGAAACCAACAATAATGCTCCGTCTCCGTCCGTATCTTCTCTTGTTTGAACCTTGTTGTGGTTATCCACGGGAGAATAACGAGAGAGAAGTAAGTAGAAAATGCAAATGACACAGTTGACACTTCACACAATAGCTAATGTAAATTGTGATTGTGAGCAACTACCTTTTTTTGAAAGTTCACTTTAAATTAATATATTTTTGTATTATTTGCTTTGTGTGATGATTGTGTGTGCTCAGTGTGCTGGCTGGCTGGAGCTGGAACATAATATTCACTTTTTGGGTGGCCGTCCGTCCGTGGCGTGTGTAGCACAATAGAGCTCGCTCACTCACGCTCCATAATCCATATATACCAAAACCAAATACCCCGATTTCCATCCATTCTGCTGTGGTGGTGCTGCATGGTCAATTCACATTCGCTGTGCGAGTGTGATAGAATACATTACATTATACGTGCTGTGCTGTGTATTATGTGAAGGTGAGCATTGTGAACTACGAACTACGAATATTATGTAGTGTGTGAAGCCAACGTGTAAAAAAAATATTTTTGTGTGCTAGTGTACTTCTGTACTTATTACTCTGATACTGGATGCTCTCACAATATCAGTGGGTGCTGCATGCTGCTGCTCACAGTCACAGTGTGCAATGCAAAAGCGAGTCACAAAAAATTCTCACAAAAACACAAGATACAGACAGAAGCTAACGG
>JAANSN010003907.1:0-16796 GCA_036850665.1 Dicranocentrus wangi | reverse complement strand
CCATCCTGAAAATGGGATGATGATGTATTAAATGTTGAGTACATTGAGCTCTCTCTTGGCTTTAGGGTATTGGTGGATAGGATTGTGGTACATTTGTGGTAGCAGGGTGTATAATTTAGGGGCATACGATTTGAAAGAAGGGTGGGGTGTGCTAATGTGTACTATTTCAAGTTGAGCTGTGGCTGCTAAGATCCTAGGATGCGGTCAATGGGATGCGGGTTAGCGGGTTCGACATACTGAATTTGCAGCCAAGCTAAATCTTGTGTACATTGCCACTAAGAAGGAACCGCACCGCGGCACTTGTTATTACATTATACTTCAAAGTTGAGTTTGAAGTACTACTCATTATAGGTCAGTAGTGGCGAAACTCCAATTGGAAATGAATGAGTGAATGAATGACGTCTTTTAATTTGGAATTTCCGTGTTCATAAGTAATGCATATAGGGTAACAAAAGGTGATTATCGGCATAGATCCGTATAAGACAGAACCGACAAAAAAGCAAGCAGGTTTAGCTTTTGCGAGAGCTTTTATGTATAATTTATTCCTGGCCAAACCTGGCTGCGTATATTTATATCTTAATAGTTTCTACATTTAGCTTGCGTACAAACAATAACACAATTAATTGTCTCTATCGTTTATACTAACAAGCCAATTAGATGATGGTGGTTATGTAGAATTAGGGCTCATTTAAGAGTGAATGAGGTAATACTTTTTACTATTTTTAGCAAATACTTCGGCTTCCGTATATCATAATATACTATGTAATTGCGGATTCTGCAGAAGTCAGTTAACTCACAGTCACAATCAGGCACAAAACACAATGAAAAATTGTATAACATCGGAAAACAATAAATTTAAAACAGGCACATAAAATACGAGAAGCCCTAAAATACTTAAATAGCCCTAAACAGTTAGGAACATGTCGATTTATCACAACGATAAAATAGTTACAATCTTACAATTTATTCTCAATAATAAAATTGCTCCAGACAACGATTCGCTGGCATGGTCGGACCCGTAACCCACCCAATGTATTTTTTATAGAAAATTTATCATTCCAATTCTTCATTATTTCGATAATTAAGCTATTTATGTAATACGCTGCTTTCTGTTAGGAACTTCCTCAGGTAACCGTTTTCCTTTTTTGCAATGCATTGTTGTGTTGTTGCCATACGGTTTGGGAGTGCGGACCCATACAAATTGATAGCTAACACTGGTCCACCATATTATGCTGAATAGGTAATCATACTTGAGCACTTTGGAAGCATACAATTAAACGTAATTGGACCTCGGCACCTTTCAACATTCTCATCATAATAATGTCGTCGTATTATTATTCACATCGTTTCATAAACCCAATATTTTCCCGAAAAAAAAATATTTGCAAAAAATACAGGAATGTAAAATGGCATATACACTAATTGTACGTTATATGAAGCGCTTATATTAAGTTTATAAATACATATTTCTGTACCACACAGACCATAGCATGAAGTCCTTCTTCGTGAAGTTTACAGATAACACTTTTGCAGTGAAAGGAAAGATAATCTATCGACGGGAGGAGAATGGAACCTGCTGTACGTAACTAATCTTCCGTAACCGTTCAAGTTTTGCATTTCGAATTTTAATGGTTTTGTATAATATATGTTATATTGCTTCGTATGTGTTACTTTACTTGCAAAAATGGAGGTTTATAAAACTCTGTTATCGCCATCCTAATGTACGATATTATTGTTATGCTTAATTTTGTGTTGTCGCCAACAAGCTTTTTAAATAATTGCTACCTTTTTCTGTTTTATCTGATCATCATGATGTCAGGTTTCTGACGAGAAAACTCGCAAGGTTGTTTGAAAGTACAAACAACTTTGCATCTGTGTCAATAATGTTAGGTATTTTTTGCAATTTACATATGTTGTCTATATAATATCTCGAACAACCATCAATCAATGTACCACTACCACCACTGATGA
Source organism: Dicranocentrus wangi (assembly GCA_036850665.1). NCBI lineage: Eukaryota > Metazoa > Arthropoda > Collembola > Entomobryomorpha > Entomobryidae > Dicranocentrus > Dicranocentrus wangi. Next base: position 14,825 of record JAANSN010003907.1, on the reverse strand, counting down.
TGACACCATGCAAAATACTTTTTTTTTAACTATCCTAACATTTCTTTTTACTTTAGTAACGTCATCATACATACATAATTTACAAGTAAGGCTCTCAACTTGAGTACAATTCTATATATTATTGCAAACATCCTTCAAAACAAAAGTTATCAAACACCTAATGTTGAATGCCACCAAGGCCAAATGACGTTTCCTTCCTGTTTTTCAGTATCAAGCAGGAGTGGGTTAAGACAAAAATGTTTGAATGGCTCAAACAGAAACATTTTGTACTTTTCTAATTGTGATAAAATTCTATCTCAAATTGAAATAGTATGCAGTGCTTCTAGTGATCGCTAAAGCCAAATCACAGGGCTACGTTGCAATTGTCATATAATTATAATGTATTATACTTTGCTAATAATACAAGTTCCCTTATTCTTTCCTTTTGTCTTTGTCTCCTCTACACCTATGGTTTCCCATATTACAGCATCGTCGTCTAGGAATTTCCCATAGCTGTTCTTCTTTGACATTCCACATTCACCTATATAATAGCTGTTGACACGCGGAATACATTCGCATTCCGTATGGTTTCCATATTTCTAGGCACCCTACTGAATAAGTAATGACGTTCGTCATATTTAATATGAAAGCCCCGTCATGGGAGTGTGTACCGACTGGAACGGTAATATATTTTTCCAAACTGAAAGCAAACTTTTTCTGCCCATGCCATGAATTACTCAGAGAGAGAGAGAGAGAGAGAGAGAGAGAGAGAGGTGACGGAGACGACGAAGAAAAATTCACAATACAAAACAAACCATCATTCTAACCAATAAGGTTCCTTTCTCCTTTGTTTGCACACTGTCATGTCATATGAAATACGTAAAATGTCAACTAAAAACTCGAGTCACACTTTTCATTTAGCTCTCCATTTCATTTACTTACTATATTAGACAGACAAGTATTATAATATTGAAATGGCAAAATCTAGCACAGTTAAACTGGTCTACATCCCCATGCTTCATCCCTTTTTTTCACTTGTGAATGTATCTGCATAGGTAGGTACAGTTTATATATGCTCATCTCGTGCTGGAACGTGAACGCACACATGTAATATTCATCGCATTTCTTCCGTACCAGATGGAGGTGTGCCATTATAGATAATTCCACGGTTTGTCCGACTGTTTAAACTTGCGTGGAACAACGAAACCTTTTAATTTATTAGTGGTGTTTATGTTATACTACCGTGTAAAAACGCAAAATGAGTCATGTAATAATATCCGTGAGTGTGATGGAATTCCGATGCATCTAAAAACACATTCTTTTTTCACGCTGTGACGACAACCATAATTCATAAGCGGTCAATATTTTTTTTCAACCTGTGTAGCTTTCCCTTTGTTTTCTTCTTCTCAAGTTGTTCTTGACATTTGGAGACAGTCGTGCCTCACAGAACGAACGCGTAGGTGAGGATGGCGATGGCGATAATCAATCTGAAAATCCCTTCGGGTACATTATAGCAATATGAAGGATTTTTTTCAGACAATGGAAACTATCGGACTATCCATGAATTATGCTTTCATATAATTATAAGATGTAATGATTACTGTTAGCGCAGCAATTGAATATATATATTTTTCCTGTAGAAACTTTTGGACTTCCTTCCACCACTGCCAATGCACTGTTGGATTTTTGGCAATTCTGCTGTCGTGCAGTCAACTTGTCTACGAAATATGAGCAACAAACAAGCAAAAGAAAAGTCAAAGAACTTGAACGAGCAACTTCCGTATTGCGCCGTTGCTGGCTGGCACACATGCACATATATACTTTTTTTTCTACCTGACCGGCGGACCAAGGTACTTTCTTTTATTCTATGTACTGTAAACCAGTTCAGTCAGCAGACGGAACAAATAAGTTGAGCCGAGTCTTGTGTGCTCTATTGTCGTTGGAGGTTGTCTAGTATAATAATGATTACAATAGTAGATTTTTCATTTTGATGTTTGCTTTTGAATTTATTAAAGGTTTGTTAGAAGTGTTCATTTGTAAACAAAATTACCAACAAAAAAATTTATGTTCCCATATAAAAATGTTTTTTTTATTCCTCGCCAGAAGCATCATTATAACTATTCTTGTCGTACTCGTCGTGTAGGCACCACCTCTGGAGCATATTTGTCCATGTGTTCATTTTGCCTGTCGTGCAAATGGAGCAGGTCAGCAAACGACAAAAAATGTTCCTTTTCAATGGAGCTAGCTGGTCGTGCCTGGGATATGCCTAAATGTTGTCAATATTCCGTTTCTGCAAAAATGACCATTTTTCTACAGAAAGAAAGGTGATAATAGTATAGGACGCGGGGGGAAAGGCAGCATGCATTTTTCCATATGAGTTTATATGTTGTGTAGTGAACAGGGACCGCAGGTTTGATGTATGCATTCATTTATAAGTAAGATAACATTTACCTGAAATGAAAATGTATATATGTCTACATCCCTCTTTCATAATATGGCCTGCCATTTCTCTCTTCTTCTTCTTTTTTTTTACCTAAATTGACTATTGACTTTCACTGTCCACATAATATTCCTTCAAACTAATAACGTGTCATCGGTTCGCTACACATTTGGAGTGGATGGATTGGATGGACAGGTAGTAGTAGTAGTAGTAGCATGCACTACCCCACACGGGCTTCAGTTCTTTTGTGAACGCCACAGTGTTTACTTGAACATTTTCTCTGGCTCACCGGAGTGAGTGAGTGGTAAAGAAAACCAGGACAGCTTGAGCTTGCTGGCTGGACACAATGCTGTTGATTTTGGTAAATACCTACGTCTTATAAGATCACACTATAATTTTGTCAAAAAGTTTTTGTGTGTGAATTTCTTTTTGGGAAAGTTGCTCCTCGGACATTTGATGAGCGAAGGTGGTCATTAGCTACAAGACTATTAGAGATTGAAAACCAGCTATTTTCTGTTACGTTTATTGCTCACGATCAGTAGCAGTAGCATGACAAACTGCAATAGCGAAAAGTTGAGGTGGGTGAAGGGGCAAAGTGACATCTGGACTACTGCCAGTGATAGTCTGTGGTTCAAAGGTTCAGCACGTCTGTGAAGTGTTGTCCAGGCCAACTTTACTAAGCTTAGCTAACAGATATCTTGTGTTGGTTTCCATGAGTGAAGGTGAAATTCCCATAAGAAAATAGAGTTAAGTTAAGATTATGGGTACAGGCCAAAGCAAAAATTCCCCGGATGTGCAAATGCGGATGAAAATGGAAAATGGGTTTAACGAGGACGACGAGGATCTGGAGCCGTTTAACCGGTCGGACCGTGACAAGTCGGTCCGCTCCAAGTCAAATCTGTCGTTTCATACGGCGGAACGATTTCAAAACGAGGACGAGGAATATTTCAACAAGATTTATAACAAAAAGTCGGATAAATCAATGAGTTCTCTGAATGGATCCTCGATTGGAGTAAAAAGTGCTCCGGTTGGGAGTAAAAAGGAGAAGGATCCTGAAGTTGCAGCAGCCATCGCAGAGCTCGAAGAGACATTCAAAGTGCTTGGGGATGAGCCTTTATCGAACTCAAATGCAAATGGTGAGTCACAAGCGATGAACGCAAACGAAGATGACAATTCTTCAATAAATGAGAGCACGTCTCTAGAGTCGCCATCCCCTCCTCCGGACGACGACTTTGAACATTCAACCTACAACAACGATTTACCTCAGGATCTTGCTCCCGCAAGTGGTCAAAACAACATGGGGGGACACATTTCCCACGTTCCAGATAGACAATCACTATCACGCATAGGCAACTTCAATAATGAATTAGTGGATCACGGTAATTTTCAAAGACGGCACAGCAGAATATTAGACACGCGAACTGCTGGTAGCAATGGTCTGCATAGTAGTAGTGGCTCTTCCGCACAAATCACCATGAATTCCAGAGGCTCTGACCAGAGAAACTTTACTCTTCCTACTCATGCTACTTTTAAACGTGTCAAGAATCCAAATACGCAGTCCATTTTAATGCAGCAAAGAAGAGAGTTTCATGGAGGGCGTCAGGGAGGAGTCAGCAGCAACGGCTCCATTTCACCTAACATGTCTGCAAAAACCGAAGGGGATTTTAGTCAAGAAGATTGGACATATGAGCCGGTACGATAAATATTCGGGTCGTTATTATCTGGTTTTACAATAACTTCCTTGCCATTCTTCAATTACACATACGTAATATTAGAAATTCGAAATGAAAATCTAAAATTTTAAAGCGTTTAGCACTATTACTATTAACTGCTATGCATACCTTTCACTAGGATGTACTTTTACGGGTAGAAAGGTCGTTTCTTTCGTTCCGTAAATCCATATTTACTGTTTCTCACAACTCATTACTACCTTGGGAAATTAGCTAATAAAAATACATAGTGTAATTATGCTTAGGTTTATGCTGTCATCACCAATCACCAGAAACTGTATATTAAGGTTACATATATATATAAACATATTACTCAAATTATAGGCATGTTCTATCCAATCCATCACCGGACATAGTGACGGTCTAAAGAAATATATCATTACGTTAATAGGCAATGAAGGGCAAACTAATTATCCATTGCGTGACACGACAGATATGTCACGCTGTGATTCAAGAAATAGTGCAGTACATAAAAGAAAACAACGCAAATGATAGTTCATTGCTATAGCTATATTTTTTTTTATAATTACGCTTTAACCAGTCAGTGACATTGGTGGGCAAAAAAGGCATTTAATTTACAAAAAAAAAATATTAGGAAGAACATACAAACTTGAATCCTTCAAACTGGAGAACCAAGAGAAAACCAATTTTCCTTTCAATTTCCATTTACTAATAGAATATTATAGTATTACCTGACCACTAAAAAGGAAAGTTTGGGAGTTTGGGAGTCACTTCCTGGGCCACAAACTTTGTTATACCTAATTCAGTCAGATTGTGAATACACGAATACCCTAGTGCTAATGTATTTTAATGCGCTTGTGTGTACTCGTACGATTAGTTATATATCATAACATAACAGCTTCCCACAATCCCGACTACTGTTGTCCATGTCCAGAGGCAAGACAAGACATTTTTAAAAAATTACCCACGAACATTAAGCACGGATAGTATATCACACTTCTTCGTCTTAATCTCTGGTCGTTCATGTCAAGTATTTACAAGTAGCAAAGGATCCATATAAAAATACCAGGATTCAGTTTAAATAAAGAATTAGAATTGCTGCTTTGTATAATCCAGACCAGTTTCGGACATTAAAACCCATAAGACGCGTTCTTGCCTTCTCTCTCAGGAAAGAACAATGGTTTTTTCTTGTCCACTGCTGTTACACGCACAAGTACAGCTTGTAAAAGATTAATAATAATAAGCTCATATGACATTTGAGCATTCATCATCATAATCATCATGAGTTTAGGAGGACTATATGGTAAAATATGGGTAGCAAAAAAAATCTTTATTGTGGATTGAGGGTTTCTCCTCGTTGTTTGCTGCTGTCAATAGCAAGAAGAAGAGCCACACTTTCCCCTTCTTTATGAAACTGGAGCAAAGTCAAACTGACAGAAGAAGGTGACTTTTGACATGTTTCTTTTCCACACACGAGAAATAATGGTTTTTGCATATATTCCCATGTTTGGAGTAATATATCGTCTGGCTGGGCGACTATAAGTTATTCCCACAAATCCATTATTTCTTGAGGCAAGTGATGGAGGAAATCAATAGCTTTTTTGTATGATTAACCTATATAAAGAATGGAAGTTGTGTATTTAGTGTTATTCTAATATCCAAGCATAAAAAGATGATTGATTATGGTCAACTGACAAGAACGTGGTACGTACGTACGTACATAAATGATCAGGCTTGATGATAATACTATAGTTATGGAACACGTTACTCGAGATTGGGGTTATATAACGTTAGAACCCGTAAGAATAATATGTATGTTCATTCGTACTCGCAAAATTTCNACGTGGTACGTACGTACGTACATAAATGATCAGGCTTGATGATAATACTATAGTTATGGAACACGTTACTCGAGATTGGGGTTATATAACGTTAGAACCCGTAAGAATAATATGTATGTTCATTCGTACTCGCAAAATTTCGTAACTGAAATCCCTGCCAAGTGGTTTATATCATCTTAGGACCACTCTGAAATAAAAAGTAGCTCACACGTAAAGAGACTGACTGAAAATGAAACAGTTTTCAAGGGTACCAAAAAAGGTTTTACATTTTTGAAATCCTTCAAGCTTTTCCATCAATGTATCCATAACGGTATTCTTGTGGTGCGTTGCGTGTCACACTCATATTAAGTCCTAAATTGTTCACTGATTTTGTATTCCTGTAAAAAGTAAACTTTATCGGTTTACCATGAAGGACTACACAAATATTAAAGTGGATGCTTTAGCTCTAATTCTTACGCTTTTCGCCATGCAGTCTGTCAATCTGTCATCTGCCAACCCTTCACCACTTATTTATTGAGCCACAGTGTCGTTTACATGCTTTCAAACAACTAAACCCAAATCTTGAAAATGTTTATTAGCACGGAATGCTGTGAGAAAGGACAGAAAGGATATATGTACATGTAACACATTTTCTTTTTGCTGAATTAGATCAATCCACGACATTGTTGAGGTATTCGTAAATTAAACATGACTATATGATGTCATTTTGTTGCATATAGTTTCAACTTTGGGTGACATTAATGAAAGATATTATGAATGTTTGATGTTCCATCATCCATAAATAGTTGATACAGCCTGGGGAATTTTAGAATCTTGCATGCATTAAATTTCCGTGGATTTGAAGGCAAAATAATTCATTTGCTTAGATATTTATAGATGTGCTAAAAGTGGCAGGTTGGTCCAAAATTGTCATTTTTTGTCCTGTCTCATTATAATGTTATCAAGCCAGGCCAAAAGTGGCGCCACGATTTACAGTGTTAGGCAGGACATTAATAAGGAATAGGTGCTAAATTAATTTTTCATCTTGAGATACACCCATAGCGTCACATTTCTCCTCACAACCGAACAACCATTCATGCTGATAATTGAAATTATTCAGAGCGTTTGCTGCTCATATACATAACGCTTCTTAAAATACGGAAACAATCATTCCTAAAATATGAAATAAAGTGCATTTAAAATTCGGGAAAATTGACCTTCTCGACCTTGCTCCAGTAAGTTCCCAGTAAGCTCCAGTGCTCCCTTGAAAGTTAATAAACCCAAAGATATTATCCTAATGGACATGTGTGGTGGGCAATAAGGTTCGAATAATATGATGTTAGATTACAAAAGACGAAGCGATGCTATATGACGAAGACACGCTGAGTACAGAAATGTGTAATTTGCCAACCCAGAAAATGGCAAGCCATAATATAATAAAACACGCATAAATTAATAATGAAATATTGTTTGCTAATTACAACATGGCTTGGGTTTAGCAAGATGAATTTTATTGGACAATAACTTTATTTTATGATTTCAGCCCAAAATCGATGGATTTGATGTCACTAAATTCAAGGAGATAAACTCTAAGGAGACTCAGTCAATGCTTGTGCCTCTCATTCTTGGGTAACAATGCTTGCCTTCATGTTCCATATTTGATTAATTAATTATGTATGAGGTTGAGCTGAGCAAATCTCACAGACTGCTTATTATTATTATTATATTTTTGCGTATTGCAGGGAGGAAGAGGACAAGGGATATTATTCTCGGTCGCCGGACATTCCTTCGTATACCAAGGATGAACTGGAATTAATTGCCTCTTTAGAACGCGATGTTTATTAAAAGATGCTTATTCTGATGCTATCGATATCGTCGTGCCATGTAACTTATATATATATACAGTATTGTACCTGAATAAAAAAATCATAGAAATATACTACGACATATAACAACTTTCATAGTATAAATTATAGTTCGAATATGCGTCATTTCAATTTAAAATTCTGTCAAATGAACTCAAACGTCATATGTATAACACCCTTCTCATTCATTGGGGAAAGAGTCGGGGAATGTGTTGGGGAATTCATTGGGGGGAATATGTCGTCGTATTAAAATTGCCGGGCTGTCACGTGTGATCAGTACGTATAGTATAGTAAAGTCGAATAAATCCGATTGGCATTCCAAGGGTTTAACTTTAATAATACCCTTTTATTGCCGCCTGAATCAAGTAACTAGTTTTGTTTTACATTTCCGGGTCTCGAAAGTTTCACAAACACTTCTTCACTGATATACATTTTTAGTTTACATTATTGTAAATTTATCGTCTATCTTAACAAACTCAATGGATTTAATTGCATATTTTATTTAAATGTTCATATAAAAATACCTCTACTAAAGTTATTCTAGATTACTCGAGATTATACTAGATTACAAACTTAACAGTTGGTGGTTTAGATGGTTTTCAACATGACAACAATATAATGTATATTGTGATCTGGAACTTGAAACTCCTCCAAACGACACTAGACTCATTTTTCGATGTAAACATTCTTTCATTTCGCTTTTTGTGTTTCATAGCAAACCTCGTTGGAATTTTTTAATGAGCATTTGAGTTTAGGAATCTGAATACTAAATGAACAAAGAATATCAACCGTGTTAGGCTACTTTGTTACAAACCACTGACACGGCGAAATAGTACAAGAAGCGACACTGAAATATCCAATATTTTAAATTCTTACACGATTTGCAGAAACGATATCAGGCGAAATTGGGTGCTTGCTTTTACGGGAGGCCTGGTGGTAAGCTGAAGACGTAGAAGTACCTGGAGAAGAGACACAATAGTAAACTTACATGTTGGAAAAAGGAACAAAAAACAAAATCATCTACATACAATCTTAAATTTTGAGTGTTACATACGCGTTACACGTCTCTTGCTTTCTAAAGCGAATGCTTCTTCATTTGACGTTTCAGAAACCGATCTCTTTCGCTTTCGGCGAGCTCCAGCGACAGGTTTAGGGGGAATTTCCTCCCGTTGCTCCTCATGAGATTCTAGAGAATCGACGTCGGAGTCTGAAGCGAACGAAAACAACGTATTAACTTACGACATACGGACAGATATATGTGATTTAGCGTAATTGTATATGTAATTGTAATTGGCGACAAATATGAATGCTTTACCATCAACTTTGGACTGGGGCACAGTTTGCATCTGACTTTTGGCTTCCTAGATACATTAAGTAAATCGCATAAGACCAAATCATTATTAACATATGAACATAATGGCGTGAATTATATAATAATAAACTAGGTGTTATAATGCAAAGTATATAAACACGGTCACTAACCTCAACGCACGTCTTGACGAACGAGCTAAACTCCGTCACAGTTTCCTTTACTTGCGCGTCCTCAGGGTGGGAATATAACGCATTTAAGTAGAGCAAACACAGTTCCTTTTGAAGGGAGGGAACAGTTCGACACAATCCAGTTTCCACTTTGTGTCTAATAGCTTGTAAATCCCGAGGACTTTTAAAAAAATTAGAGACATTTATCAATAATATAACTGCAATTTTGATTATCTAGTGTAGTAACTAAAACTAAAATTAAGGTTGATAACTGTCCTTACTGTTTAATAACTTTTAATGGATCTTCACTACCAAACTTTTGCAGCGCTATGGCTGACTTGTGATTGGCAAGTTTACTTAACATATTTGTCATGGTCTTGCGGAAAGTCTTTTGAGCCTCATCGTCCCTATATTTGGGGGAAATGTTTGACGATTTTATGTATTATATTACATTATATTGACTATTCCAACTCAGAAGTTAGTACTCTTAAATAGCTTATACTTACACAGGGACATTTTGTTGAGAAGTGCCTGACTCTAGCGTAGGCAAATTGGTGACAGTGGCAACTCGACTACGGGTAGTTCTAGAGGATGTGGGTTCATCACTCAACCCTTCAGAATCACCTACCGATGAGAGCTTTGTCCGTTTTTCGGGCTGTGATGGCCCAGTTTTAGCTCTGGCTCTGAAAAACGAATTTATTTATATATTCCTCGACTATTCGTGTTTGGAATGTATTTCCAGGTACTTGGGTTTACCTAGTCAACCGTTTACCATCAGCGCCTTCCTCTGACTCGGCATCCCCAAATGCTAACTGTCTTTCTTCATTCAGTCTTTTCAATCGAGCCTGCATAAAACGGAAAATTTCGTAAATCTAATCGGCAATTTCAGATACATTCAACAAATTGATATTTACATACCATCGACTTTGACGTTCTGGACTTTTTTTCTTTGCCACTAAAGGAGGATTCGGAAATAGCCTTTTCAGATCCTTGTCCAGTCTGTTCAACTTCTGTGCTTTCTTCCACCAAAGAAGCATCGTTTGCTGCATCATGAATTTTTAAGCTGCTACGTGTTAGTCGTTTGCTAGCGTTGTCCTCATCCTTCTAAAAAACATACAATAACAATTTCAATACCGCTTAGAAATGACATATACGAAATAGATTAGCGACATTTCATCGTTGAATTATTAACTGTTAATTTCGTGCATTACTACACTCACGTCTAGCGTATTCTCAGATGAGATTGTTCTTCCTTTACGGGAATGAGTTTTTGAGGTGGAACCTTTATCCTCTCTTGTCATCTTGCTATTATTGTCAATCATTGCAAGCTCAGGGTCATCTTCCTCAAACTCATCGAAAAGTTTGGGATCGACGCGAGACAAAGGAGAGGGTGGCTTCGCTGAGTAAACGCGAATTGGTTTAGCCTTAGCTTCGGGAGTAACTTCTAAATCAGAGTTCAGCTCGATTAGGAGAGGACTCCGAGGAGGACTTTCGGGCTTCTCGCTGTTGGCATCCTCCACTGCCGGAGGAGCTACGGGCCGGACCGGACTAGGAGCCGCACCAGGTGCTTTCGGTGTGCTTGTTGCCAGTGGCGGTTTCACCTGTATCTCCTTCTCTACAGGTACAGTTTTAGTCGGCGTAGCACCTCTTCGGCTTCGAAGCACCGGGGTATGAGGAGTATCACTGCTTGTCTGTCGACCTACTGTTTTTTTAGTTGATTTTTCTTCTTCCACATTTGATTCCGGCTCCGGAGAAGCAAGTCGGCTTGATGTACGCGTGAAAATTGGTCGGAATGGTCCAGCCTTACGCGGTGAATTTTTCCCTTTGGCCACACTGTCACCTTCTCGTTCATTTGTGGAAGGTTCAGAGGACGACGACAAATCTTTAAAGCGCAACGTAAAAGTTACTTCAAGACAAGGAACATGCCGGAAATTGCTTATTTTCTTGATATACGTAAATATAAACTTACTAATAATGCTAATACTGGATTTTGATTGAGTACTGGAATCCCCACTTAATGTTATTGTTGAGTCAGTTTTATCCTGCGTTGTCTCCACATCCTTCTTTGTCTCTTGTTCGGCTGTCTTGGGTTCGTCGGGAGAAATGTTATTGTTTTCTATTGCAGAAGCATCCGCGGTGGAATCAGAGATTTCCGTGGGATTCGCTAATGGAGGGAGAGGTTCTTCGGTTGGTTCTACACTAGACTCTGTGCAATTAGTAATATATGATACCATATAATAGCCGCATATTAAACATATTTGATATTAGTCCGTATTTGTTCCGAAACTAACTCACCCTCCTCACCATTTGGTCCTACTATTTCTTCGTTTGAGGGGAATGCTATAGTTAACGTTAAATCTTCATCCGTTTCCTCTGTCGTATCTGAACGAAATATCAATATTTTCTGATTATAAATCCACACATATTTTTTCGCATTGAAATCATATAGTGTTACGAGTTTTACCTAGCGGTACCACAGGCGCGACGGTTGGAGTATTTACTTCACCCTCTTCCTCAGGCTCTAGAAAACCAAAATTCGCAGTTTGTAAAAAATTAAATTAAAGTAGTACGTTAAAATTCCGAAATGAATTATTGACGATTGAAGAAAATCACATGAATTAAAATGTAAAATCTTTAACCTGGCAAAACTCTATCTTTACTGCTAGCTCTAGTTGTGGGCCGGGTAGGAGTTTTCGGTAGATTTCCATCGCCCAGTTTAACCTTCTGTGGACTTCCTTTGCCTGGTTTGGCCTTCTGTGGACTTCCTTCGTCAGGTTTAGGCTTCTGTGGACTTCCTTCGTCAGGTTTAGCTTTCTGGGGACTTCCTTCATCTGGTTTAGGCTTTTGCGGGCTTGGCTCGGTCGATTTAGTCTTCTGAGGTGTTGACTCGGTGGATTTAATTTTTAGTGGGCTTCCTTCAGCCAAATTGATCTTGGGTTGACTCCCTTCTGTTGACTTCAACGGGGAATAATTTGGTGACGGTTCTTCCGAATTCGAAACCGGCACATCCAATAATTTGGAGAGCGTTGAAGCGTCCGCACCTTGAAATATGCATTTCATAAATAAATTAATTTGTTTACATAAAATAACGTAGTAATATACTTTTATTTAAAAAGTTCGTATCTTACTTGGCGATGAAATTTTAGCGCTGGGCTCTTCAGAAGTTCCTGCTATTGCAGACTGTACTAAGTCTTTAAGTTCTTGAGAAACTTGATTTGTGGAGATGCTGGCTGCAATTATACAAAATGTTTAAATTACTACATGTTTAATTTGACAAACTTCTAGCAACACACGGAGGTAAATAGTCGCTCCGCACTTACTCTTAGTAAAATCGGTTCCTTTCGGCGTACTTTGCTAAAATGTTAATAATAAAAAAATAAGTATTTATTAAAATTCTGCTATATTATTGCCTTCTTGGATTATTTATTTAGTTAAGGATAGCTTACCGCAGCTTTTGCGCGAACAGAGTTTTTAGACATTTTGTCTAACAAGATGGGCAACTTGCTAGCTGCATATTTCGCTACGAAACACAAAATGCTGAATGTACATCATGAAACATTTTAGTATGCTTCCTTATATTTAGAGTTAGAATCCTTATAATCTTTTACCGGCTTCCTCGCAATATCTGACCAACGGAAGTGCATCATGTATGCCAACAACCCCTTTAATATATTTCGTTTCTGCATCACTATCCTCTTCTTGGCTTTCATGTTCGCTATCATCATCCGTTTCAGGAGCAGACTCATTTCTACAATTATCAAAACATCATCAAGCATATCAATTGAACACTTACGATTAGTTATAATCATATGTAGGAAAAGCGCACTGGTCTCCTTAAAGCAATCTGCATTCCATTTGCATTAGGCTACGTGCGTAGCATAAATATTGACGACGTGAAGATCTCTATTAACTCTTACTACAGCAGCAGCGCCGCCTAGTTTACTCTTTTTTATGGAATCGGATTATTGGGTTTAGCCAACAAACCTAATGTCATATTAACACACCGGACGTATCCTATCCTAATAGCATATCTATGCGAGAACCTTAACTTTACATAAATTAAATATGTCAGGTTAAATTACGTACATTCCATCATTGTCCATTGATTCATTGGCATGCTCGTCCACTTCCCTGTTGTTAATTTCCGCTAATAGCTGCTTTAACTCCTCTTCTAATTCACCCTCCATTTTCTCGGTTAATCTACCAATGTCTGAAAGTATTAAACAAAGCTCACTTGAGGTTGAATCCTACTTCGTTTATGCTACATTTTTTTAATTGCACATCGTTTTACTTACCGTTACACGTTTGAGCAAGTGCATACAGTCGTTTCTCCGACTCGTTGAACGCCTTGGGAATTCTCAACGTTGTTGGCGAATCAAAATATCCAACGGCATACCCTTTTGTTATCAAGACGTCATACATCTTCTTACATACTTCAGGGGAGAAATTATCTCCAAAGTGTAAAATATTTGTAGATTTTATAGTTTCAGACACCTTGTTCCTAGAACCACAAAAGACAAGAAAAAATAAATACATGAAGGGAAATGCGTATATACACAGTTAGTCACCTCATCATATTTAACTAAAATAATAATACTACCACAAATGCATAATGATTGTATGAAACAATTTTTTTTTTAAATTTTAATATTAAAAACATACCAGTCTGGAGGCTCTTTACAATTCTCTCCATACATGTAATACATGGCGCTCAGTAACAACATGTTCCTTTCGCGATTCACAATGTACTTGTCGGGACTATTCTCAATCATCACGTCTTTCCCGTCCACATTGCTCTTCCCTTCCGTCTCCTTTACTTCATCAGACGCCAGAACGTCAATGGGCTCCTAAAAACGACAACGGCAACAAAGACAACTTTTTTAATGCTAAAGTATAAAAAAAATATTTTTTCTCTTTACACTTTATCATTTAACACATCTACACGCAGTTGGAGGTAGTCCCTTTCACCTTTCCTCCCTTCACCCACACGCGGATCCCCCTCCACTTTAATATTCAATATTATCAATCCTTAATAATAATAATAATAATAATAATAATAATTAATTAGCCTCACCTGCTGCTGCTTTGACATTTTGACCAGTTTTGGTGTGTGCTCCACTTCACTCCTCGGTGGTTCCAATGTTGAATAAATCTACCGACACGCGTGACGGGGTAGCGATAATACTTAATTCTATATAATCCAATCAATCAATGTGATCACAGAACAGTCAACAGTCAACAATCGCCACTATCAACTTCAACAATGCATATAAAAACGCTGTTTTCGTTTTATTTATTTACATAAAGCAAAAAAATTCCAATGTGTTGACGACAGTCAAGTTGACATTTGTCATTGAGAGTGACATGCAGCGGGGTAGGGACACTCGCTCACAAAACTCACGATCATCAGTCAGTCACCACCGTTGTCACCTTGTCACTATTGTAAATAAACCACCTACTTACTGACAATGAGTGAACTATAATACACCAATTAATTGTGACGTTTTTTTTTTTGTTGAAAATCCGCAACAGTGACTAAATCAACAACAAA
>JAANSN010003906.1:0-16797 GCA_036850665.1 Dicranocentrus wangi | reverse complement strand
ACGGGTTTTTGAGAAGTATGGGGATGTAGGGGACGTCTATATTCCACGGGACAGATGGACACGAGAATCTCGAGGTTTTGCCTTTGTCAGGTAATTTTAATTGTTGTGTTTATTCGTAATCTGTCATTACAGTTCGAAATTACAGGTGATTGTGATTAGTTGATTAGTAGTGTCATCTACCTAATAATAAATTAATCAATCTTTCTTAGGTTTAACTACCTCTTTTAAGAGAGGTTAGGAATTTCAGATTCCCATTGTTATTTTCAGTCTAGTAGTTATTGCACATTCCTTAGATCCACCTTTGTCTCAATCAGAGAGTGAATGAGTCATAGGTGTGCTAGAGTAAATGCTCGAAGTAGAGTTTGAAACTGGGTTGCTGCGAATTGAGATGACATCGCAGACAAATTAAACAATTTGTTAGCGATTATGATGTATTCTGCAGCATATAAATCCCAGGCGCTGTCTATGAAGAGCAACAATTTTTTGCTGCAAAGCGACTCTTGCCATTACTAAAATACGGGAGCAAAACGTCAAGTATAAGCATGTAATTATAAAACTTTTGACTATGTTACTACAGGTTTTACGATCGCCGTGATGCAGAGGACGCAATGGAATCTCTGGATGGACGAGTTCTAGATGGAAGGGAACTTCGTGTACAGATGGCAAGGTATGGGTGGTATCCATATGGAAGATAAATTCACTGTTTTCTTCCACAATTTTGCAATTCAAATTGCAACTTTTCATAAAAATTAGATATGGAAGACCACAGTCGCCTCACGGACGCAGCTCCCGTAGGAGATCGGGCTCAAGGGATCGCGATCGCCGCCGCCGACGAAGTCGTTCTCCAGCTGACAGACGTCACCGAGGAGGAGGAGGAGGAGGAGGTGGTGGAGGAGAAAGGTCCTCCCGAAGGTAATATTACTGGAGATTAAAAACGATTCTTATTAATAAAGAAGGCATATTGAAATTTATAAATGGTATACTTCTTCATTTCAGATCCCGCTCAAGATCAGCTTCAAAAGGAAAAACGGATCGCTATAGATCAAGATCACGTTCGGCCTCACCAAAGCGATCTAAAAGGTAGCAGTCTAAAAAATCTAGTTGGGAATTTCATGGATTCCGCATGCATATTGAAATAGGTAGGTACTCGAAGCGTACGGTGAACTTAAACGTATTGTTTGTGAATTTTTAGAGAATCTAAGGATCGTGGAGAAAGGGATGGCCGTCTTGGAGATCGCGATAGATCAAAAGACAGGTCAAGATCGCGGTCAAAATCAAGGTCCAGGTCTCCATCTTCGGATAACTAAAACGACCCATCAAATGAACCGATCGCAATGATTGAAACTGGTGTTTCTATTCATGGACATTGGTGTAAAATTCATAGCTACTTGTAAGTAGCTTCTTAAATATTTAGCTGATTACTTTCGTTAGATTTCTAGATATGTATGTTAATATTATACTTCCTTCCACAGTAGGTAAATAATTACTATAAACACACATTTTTCACTCCTATGAAAGAATTATGAATATCCATATCTGTAAGGTCATAACTTAATAGTGATTGTGTACATACATAATTTTTAGCATGCACGCGTGAAGTTATTAGTTTAGGTGTTTACTGAAGCATAATTCGTAAGATATTAAAAGATTTTATTGTTATTCAATATTCAGATGCTGTATTGCTGTAAAGTAAGCTGTTTTGGTGAGGTGACCCACGATTGCAGTTTGCAGTGTTGCGGTTCTTGGGTGGTTGGTGTAGCAGTATTCGAAACTTTCCCATATGAACTTCATACTCAGAGTTATTGGAGTAAACGCGAAGCACCGACGAGTTTGCAGTTGCTAATGGCATGCAGTTGGGGGTTGGTGTAATATACGAGTTGCGGTTTCTGTACGGTATGCAATGCACTCTTTCCTTGCTAAGCGTCAAAACCATAGGCGGTTAGCTGATTTTCTTGTGTTAGTTTTGTTTGTAATTGTTTAGCAATCATCGAGCATATAGCAGCAGCAGAGTGGGTATTCTATTAGATTTGATGCCCTAATGATCTTTATTTTAAATCTCCTTGTTTGAATATAAATGCATCTCAATTTTACTTTCATCTACATTTGAACACCAAGGGAGAAAGCGGAGGAGGAGATTTGCGGCCAGTTGCTGGCTGAGGACCGTTCAGTTACATACCGTAGTATACAGTAGTTCGGTTGGAGTTTCCCTCTAAAGTTTCGCTGATAAGATCACATCATGCAGTTTGCAGAAGTTCAGATGCTGCGCTGGTGCGGGGTCGTGTTGTCTTTGCACATTTGGACAGGGGTAGTAGCTGCGATATGCATTGTTGCAAACCGTTTCTGAACTCGACTCGTGTGCTTCGTGGGAAGGCAATGTTGTACAACTGAGAGAGAGGAGCTGAATTCGTACAGTGCTGTTGAATTCCAGTATCTGTTTGGATAAATGTTGGCTGTATTCAAAATTCAGTATGGTTTGCGGCAGCATATATTCAGATCATAATACAACGTAGAGGCTATTGGCGGTGGCGAGGCGGCTGGGTAGAGTGAATGGGGTTGATTAATCCAGATGACAAAGGTAAGTGAGCGTGTAGAGCTTGATGACGCTAAAAATTACCAGCTCTGTATTGGAGTCTAATTTATAGTTGTAATTCCTCATTTTAGGTGTGTGAAAAGTTGATATTATGTATTTAAATTCTACACTAATGAATTTATATTATTACCAACCAACTAATGATAATGCATCGTATTACTCTATGTATTCTAAATTGAAGTTTCTAATAAAAGTTTTTTTTCCGAAAGGTTTTCTGAAGCGCTTTTACTATTAATTATCACATACATACGTATACTGTAACTGTAACATGCAATGCTAAGTATACTTTAATCTGGAGAATTAATTATATATTATTCGGATAAATCTAGAACCCAGTATCATACAGCATGTAAAAGAAACTTACCCTTACGAACAAATTCCTAGTAATTATTCATTTCCTACAAATGGGTTTTGCACTAAAAGTTAGCGTATTTTAATTTAAAAGGATGGAGTTTTTGTGTGTGCATACTTAAATTGAGTTTCTTTTAATCTAGTCCATACAACTTAGCTAGCATTCCTTCATTCCTACCATTTTTAGTGGTGATGGGCATGCGTATGTATATATATTCTGGATAGACAATAACGAGCATCCAAGTTCTCTATTCGCTGCCTAACATAAAAAGTGCTGACTGTGAAGTAGGCTTGGCTGGAAGAGACATTTCTGCGTTGGTTGTATGAGAGAATCGGTAGGAATCTCTAGTTGGAGATTGTGCTTCAAGAGAAGAGCATCGGTAGTAGTGGTAGTGTTTTCTACTTCTGTATGTATCCGTAGAAAGCAAAAAAGAAATCAACATTACTCGAAAGCATTCGGTTTGTTGAGGAAACACCTTCGTGCTTAAAAGAGAAAGCATAATCCCTGCTCGCAAGTAGTTTCTGTTGAATTCTCGACGTTGAAGTATCAGATCAGAGCTGGAATGAAGCACGGTGGGTGAAAGAAGAGTACAGGGAACTACCTATAATATTTTGCGTGGTGAAAGCGTTTTTTGCTTTATTAATGTTGTTTTCGATGATGGAGTGAGTGGAGTTGGTGCTTCCGGAGAACATTTTATCGTACTGATTTCTCTCATTGTGAGATCGGTGATTGCATGGATTGATGGATTGTGTTTGTAACTCTGACTTTGTGTAGACCTTTGTCATGATGTCTTTATAAATTATTATTGTGCTTGTGATCGTTGCGTTGTTGTCAGATATATATAGGATCCCTTTATTGCCAGGTAAGCACATTTGAATTGCTACTGTTATTGAGTGTAATTGAACAAATCGGCATTGGGCTGAATTGATAAAATTATAAAACCTGTGCCTATTGTTTCACAATTTGTATTCATAATATTATGCTATCACGGTAAAGAAAAAAAAAACGAGTGAATAGTTACTACACTGTGACGGATAGTAATATTATACCGTGATTTAAATAACCCCCATGGGTAGGATAAGATAGACCTACATTCTCTAGGGATTGAATGTAGTCCACTCCACAAAGGGTTAAAGATATAAATACGAGCTTCTGGTTGCCTGATTTTTTATGGACGCTATGTATTTCTTCCCCCTTCCATCCTGTCATGAAACTTACAGTTGACTGATCTGGAATCACAAATCATGCAATTCCCATATCATATTCAACAATTCACTGGGGGTCTTGTTTTGATCGAGACGCTGCAGTCCAGCGCATAAATATACTGAGCTACAACAGAGTAGCTATACTATACACAAACACAAGATAACAAAGATAAAGTATATATCTAATTTAGATACGTCAAGAAGCGGGTTTCATGTAACTTTACTTCTGACGCCGAAGTTATGACGAAGAAACATGCATGCTTTTAAAATTCTTTCAATAAGTAATTTTATCTGTAATGAATGGTATGCAATTTCTGTGAGAATTCATAGTAATTCATATATACATTTTAATCACAGCAGCACAGTCATTTTTTGTAAGTCCACGTCCACCCACTTTTGTTGAATATGCCTTGGTAGCTAAAATGCAACCAACCAAGCAAGGTTTTTCACGCTGTATATTTTATCAGAGTAATCAAAAATGAAAACGACGTTCTCAGCAAAAAAAGAGGTGAATTGGTAGGAGAAAGAGAACTATAAAGTTGGTTGAAAGTGCAAGGCTTAACAGTAATATATGATTTGATGATGATCCGAAAGGAGCCCATTTACCTTTAGCATATGCTATACACACGAATGCAAGTATAAAGTTGATCCGCTATTGATATAGCATAATAGCATTCAAACAGACACTTTCACAAAAAATAAAAGAATTCCCTTATACTTCCCACAATGGGATCATATTCCTGTACTTATAAAAGTTCGTGTTCACTACTAGGATATTAGGCATTATAAAAAAAGACCTGTCTGCTGCTGATATAAGGAAGTAAAAAGGCACAACGTAAAGGTTGTAATGTAACTTCGCAGCTATATTGCCACTTGCCACATTAGCCCCTTCCTCTACCCATATTGCTTCTCCAACTCCAAACTCCTTTATAAGAAGAATGAACCGGAACTACATGGTATGAAATAATCATATTATATATACGATATAAGAAAGAAAGGGTTTTCTTTCACCCTTCTCACAGACAATAGAGAATTGAGCATAAATATCAGCTCTTCTCTCTCTCTTCTCTTCCTTACTCCAAGTGGAGAAGGTTGGATGTAATATTTCACCCACAAAAGTAGTATGTGCTCATTCATAAACATAAAAACCAAGAGGAAATTCTATCATTATATCCAGCAGACACAGACGAGCTAACAGTAATAATGGGTGCTTCTCTCTCTGCTGAGAATTAGGTTTTCAAGTAAGAAGAATAAGACTACTCACAGTTGAGTTGTGTGAGGTGCCTGTTGCTTTAAAAAAATGATTTAATGGGTTTTTGATAGAAGAGCACTTCAAAAAATCGTCATAGCCGACCAGCAGCATAAGTTGCTTTCGACTCAAGGAGAAATGCATGAAATATTGAATGTTTCAATAAATGCAATTGCTCACAAAACCTATTGAGTGATATGGCATGACCCCGCTGAAAAATGTGAAGCATGCATATGGAACAACTCATCCACTCAGCATGTCTTTGTTTTTATTTATAAAAGATGCCTATTCAAGATGCAACCTTAAAAAAGGATTGATGTCGAGTCGAGACCACAAACAGAGCAAGGTTTATCCCAGATTTGCTACACACACACACGCATATAGGTTGTCAAAACTCACAACAGGAATCACTTACACCCTCGTCACTCTAAGCAAATAAACTGTCGTTGGTTGGACATAGTCGTCGTGCGTGACGATATAACATCTTTTGCAGGAAAACTCTGTACTCACAATCAGTCCAGACCAGATATAGTGGGATTGCGTAAAACCGGCAAAGCAGGTTAAGGCGTATAAAGTTGCGTTGATCTTTGTGCCCGCATTGAAAAACTAGGATGTATTGAACAAATAAACAACCTTGAGGGTCATTATGTTATCCATATGTCATCGTCAAGATTCTCGTTGTAGCAATCTTAAAAGGCTGTTGTCGTGTATTCCTTTCTTGTCTGTCCTTGCTTGGTATAGCTGCACGTTTTTTTTTGCTACATGACACAATCCAATATATCCTTTACGAATATATACAAAAATGACTTTATCCAAAGTAGCTGTAATATGGCTCTTCTAATATATATTCATCTATAAATCCGTTTCCATTCTCTCAATACCACAACCAACCGGTAGTGCATCTTTAGTGATAAGATGGATCCCTAGCCTCCCTAGGAGGAGGAAATACGATATCCCATATTATGCCAGTTAAAGACGCGTAAAAGATGTACATGTATTGGCAGATGTCCCTAACTAAACTTACATTCCAAGCACGCAAGCTATTGCCCTGAGAATTTCATATTCCCAAACTCCTCATTTATCATCACTGAAATTGATACGGAAGCGAAGCGATACTTCGACTTTGACTTTTCCATCAAAGTCCACACCGAGTGTATACATCTGTGCGTTAATCTATTAGCTTCTCTTTTTTGTAAAAAAGGTTTGCTAGGGTATTTTTTGTTTGCCGTAAGCAGGTCCCTGCTGGAATACTCTCTTGCATCAGATCACTTCATCGAAATGAACTCCCACGGCGAATCCCTATATTCCAAAGAACGTTCTTTGTTACTCTCTCCCAAGAAATCACGGTTCATTTATTTGTTTGCGCGCAACTTTGTATCCAAAGCTTTCAACTCAGCTCAGGCATATGAAATCAATAAAATTGAGCCCTTTAGTCTACCTCTACTCTAATAATGATTTTCTCATCAGATATTGTAAAAACTAAAAACTCCGTGGACGTATATTTCTCCCCAAAGAGCAAAATAGCGCCGGATGCTGTTGAACACAGCTTCCGTGGAGTTTGCTCACGTTCACGGTGCATAAACCTGAGATTCCTGAGCAGAGTGGTTTCGACTTTTGATCTTTACTTCCGCTCCATCGTTTGCTTTAATTTACACCTATATACAAACAAGCCATGTATGCCACGGCACGTCTCTCCCAACTCACACCTTTTCTACTTTCTACATTTCAAAAAAAAATCCAGTTCCGCACTATAAGCTTTTATTGACAGCCCATACTACATACTGCCTATATATATATACCTGCATTCACTGTCTACATTGGTGAACACGGTTATTACGTTCACGTGTAAGGAAACATTTCGCATGGGTGCGTATAAATACAAATAGAAAAAAAAAGTAAATATATATTTGGAGGAGACGAGTGAGCGAATTTCGTTTGACAGTTGGTTAAGCTGTCTGGTTGGCGTGATTTGAAAGTGTGGAATGTTGTAGCCGCGCGTACCACGTTCCGTTTCAGACAGGTTCAGCCTCAGTCAGTTTTGCCACCCCAGCAAATCCTATCCTATCTCTGAATCTTGTAAACAACGAATATACATTTCAAAGGACTTGTTCTCTCAAAGTCATTCTAATTCTTGTTTTCACAGATAGCTCATGGCGCTATATAAATTGTTCTTAAAAAGTTAAGTTATAAAGGAATGGGACTGACTTTCTAAATAGAAGCACGTACAAGGATATGATATGATGCGAGATACACCACAAGGACGAGGACGGCTTCTTTAAATCTAATTTACAAACTAAAATGACATGCCGTTGATGCTGTCTTAAAAAAATTTTTGTTGTTAGACGTCAGACGTTCTACAATTTACTTTCACGCACAGCCAGCCATGCATCCTTTCATTTTCTTGATTTGCCTATCCCACGGAGAAAGCGGGAAATGACACCATTGTGAACGCAGGGCACACAATGCTGTCTATTACGGAGTTTTACGTGTGTCCTCTGACTGATAAACCTCTGTCAACTTCATCACTGGAGAAAGTTTCAGAATAGTAATGATATACATACATACACACACACATATTTCGTACATATCATGTAGTTACATATGCTTGGCGTAGAAGGGTCGGAGACAGTCTAGTATTAAATTGCAGGTTACTGATCTTTTACCATAAGCACACTGTTTTGCTATTATATCAACATATATACTCATTTTACTCATACGGTTTACATTTATCTGTGGCACATGTACTCACTCCTCTTATCGGAGGAAACACTGTCCTTGCTACAAGAGATATATACGGATGCGTACTGCCTGCCACTACTCTCTCAACTCAAAATACGGACTAGGTTTCTTGTCGAATGTTTGTGTCTGCCAGGCCAGGACACACACACACACACATGAACATTCCCCCACCGAAGTTACTTCCTATACGAGTACGACCCTCTCTCTCTCTCCTCAAGTATATTTGTATAGGGAAAACTGGCTGTCGGTTCGGTTGGTACGCGGTAGTTGCAAAAGTGTGGGATCTAAACATCGATGAAGATAGGGAGAGAAGAAGAGAGAGGAGTGAGGAAGAGAGGCTCTGCGCTGGTCGATAGCAGGGTTCCTCGCCGTTTCAGTCTGCGTTTCCATAGCAATACTATTTTCTCTTTCTCCTCTCTCTCTCCCTCTCTCTCTCTCTTACTACTTGTGACTCCAAAAGCACTCGAGCCGAAATCTCCTTCCTGGAATATTGGAACCCGGTTTATTTGTCCTATACTGAACACAGAGCTTAACCGTACCCACTAGAAAGTAGTTTTTACCTCGCTCACTCTTTCTTTTTGCCACAGATCACACACAAAATAATATCTATATGTATGTATGTGTGTACTGTAGAGCGCCGTGGCGGTCCAACCCGTAGGCATGTATGCACTTCATATGCCTATAAGAATTTCGGAATTTACTAACGGAGCAAAACACTTATATATCCCAATCCACCCTATAAACCATACAATGTTCCCATCCTCATCTCCACTTTCTCCAAAACGATCCTTGCTCTCATAAGTTGTTCCTTCAGACCGTTCCAACGTTCCAACGGTTTCTATTAAAAATGAGTCTGACTCTAGCATTTTCCCTGGGAAAAAGTATCTACCACACACACGACGCGATCACTACTACTTTCAGAGAGTTTCCCAATGTTATTCCTTGGAAAAAGCGATGATGAGGTAGATCGTGTGTTTTCCTCTATTTCATTCTCTCAACTTTCACCATATCTCTACTTATATAATAGTAAAAGCAAGTACAGAAAAAACTTGTGTGCCAGCCAGCATGCCTTTATTGACAACATCTCTTTTTCTACACTACTATGCATACTCCCCGCTTAGTTGGTTGGCAGTCTCACTACAAATCTTTCCGCTGCCAGCAACCGATCCTCGAGGTTTACTACAAACTTGGTGGTGGTGGTGGTGGTGGGTATCTGAATGCATATTATATACATTCATGTGCATTTTCCGAGAAAGATTTCCAGCTTTTCCCTATGTCTTCCAAGGAAGGTTCCGCGAGGGAACAGGTTCTCTCAACTTTCACCATATCTCTACTTATATAATAGTAAAACCAAGTACAGAAAAAACTTGTGTGCCAGCCAGCATGCCTTTATTGACAACATCTCTTTTTCTACACTACTATGCATACGCCCCGCTTAGTTGGTTGGCAGTCTCAGTACAAATCTTTCCGCTGCCAGCAACCGATCCTCGAGGTTACTACAAACTTGGTGGTGGTGGTGGTGGTGGGTATCTGAATGCATATTATATACATTCCTGTGCATTTTCCGAGAAAGATTTCAAACTTTTCCCTATGTCTTCCAAGGAAGGTTCCGCGAGGGAACAGGGATAAGCAGAAATAAAACGCTGGGTAAAACCTTCTCTGTATCGCTTTTTTATACCCGATCATTTCCATTTCACTCAACTCACATAAGTATATACGAGTATATTTATGCCCGTCGTGCCCACCAACACTGTACATAAACTTTTTCTAAAATATGAGACTCGGCAACTTGTAACCAATGAAGAAAGTTCATTGCCTTTGAAAAAGTAAAGTACAAGGGACGAAGTTACAATAATTTTGCATTGCACAAGGCTTAACGAGTGTATGAATCAGTACAAACGGCAAAGTGTAAGTGAATTATGTAGAATTATTTGTTTTATCCCACCAGATGTATGTATATATACCAGACGCATGCTTTCCACTCAAAATAATGTGTTGCTCGGTGAAGGACTTCATAAAAGGAGATTACATTAGTCCAACCAGAGTTTGCTGCCAGTACTATAGTACCTATTTAGTAGTTGCGCCGTAATGGCAAATAAATATAGACGGGAATGATAAAGCAAACAGAAGAGGACAGGCTTCCATTATCACATCATAAGTCAGTCAGAGGATTTTCTCAAAAATCAATAAAAAGACGTGATGTGTATTTTTTTAGCAGCATGTTTTCTGTCATGTCGTCATTTTTCCTTTTTATACTCCTTTCACATCAACATCATCAAAATCCCCAGCGAACACAAAAGACGTTTTAAGAGTGCCATTCCGGTTGTTATTGCGTGCTCGATCTCCGCTATTTTTAGACATGACATTTTGACCTGCCAAAATTTGAGTCATCTAATTTGTTCAAATCACTAGATTTGCTAAATTGAGCTAAACAAATTGGTAACATCAGAATAAAAAGGGGGAAAACTTGCTGTTTTTTGTTTGGGTAATAAAAAAAGGGTTGCACAACCAAAGTGAAAGTTGTGTGTATCACCTCCCATTTCCGCTTACACTGGTTGATTCACAACAGGAAAACATTGGGGTAGGACCATACCCGCTGATATGATGATATATATATTCTGGGATACTAAAAATAGTTTTTGGTTTTTGGGTAATAAAGGAAAGCAAATTGGGTTCGTGACTGGAAAAGGAAGTTATAGGATCATTAAGAGACACAACCTTGATAGCGCGGTGTAGTAAAGTAACATAAAGCTATATATTTTATAGGACTCGTCGTAAGTTATCCCCTTTCATGTAATAATATTCTCTGAAAAGGTGTTCCCAATCCAAGTTTATAGCCATCAATTACCGTGATTTTAACTTGAGTCGAAAAGTTTTGGAACAAAGATGACCCTCACCTTTTCGGGAGAAGGCTTCCCGCAGTCGTGCATAAAATGCGTGGAAGTATTATGCCTGCTAAAAATAGCTATTATCGTAAGGACACACCCTTTCCGATGCTTCCATCTTATTTTTAGCTCAGTGTGTAGCTGGGACGTAACAGCCGCGCGGAAAGTCTCTCTGACTCTGTCTGACTGCTGACTGTTTGATATTAAAAGGCCTTCAGCTCTGGCAGAGAGGTAGGGGGGAGGCAAGAGGCAAGCCATCCTCTTTGATCTTTTCGGAGCTGCTGCGGAGTGAGGTGCCGAGATCAAACTCGTTCGCTGCTACTCATCATCCTTCCTCCCAAAGCGGTGAGCTGTGGAAGGAAAGCGTAAACAACCCTGCTAATGACTCGAATGGAGTGCGAACTTTGACGGGAGAAGGTTACAAAATGGTCCATTATCATCCTAAGTCGTCCTCTCATTTACGACATTTTTGTCATTTTACCGTCACTCTGTCTTTTTTTTGCTTTTCCGGGTTTAGAATAGCATTCAGATATACCGATATCCCGGCAGCGCGCAGGCAGGTTGAAAAGATTGCTGAAAGAGAAAAAGTAGTAAAAGATGGTTAATTTGCATGAGTCACAGTGTGCATTTCGAGCTCCAGCCCAGTCTGTTTCAGACATGAAAGCTGTAATGAACACACGTACGTAAAAATCATTAGCAAATGTTATTTTTCTATTCTCCCAACTGAACTCCAACCTGGATTTCAGGGGAGTTCATTATTACTGTTTTAGATGCTAAACCCAGATAAGCACAAAGCACAATATATCACTTTACCTACGCGCCGCGTCCTAGTCAACAGCCCATTCATTACATGGAACAGATGCAGAGTGGCAAAAATTTTAAGGAAAAAAGGAATGCGACAAAATATAGGGGTCCGTCCAACGGAAAATTGAATTACATTCCAGACACGGCACCAAAGCGCCCATTATATTTTAATCGATGAGTACCTCACGAACCATTAAATTACTGTGATACATTGTACTGAATTGAAACTACACATCAGACAACAGTCCAGCCAACCTACTGCTGCGTTAGTTTGTATGTATAGAAGAAATAATGTTGGCGATACCGCACCGACTCAATAGTTTTTAAATAGCAAGTATCAAGTACTCATTATTATGCATTTTTATTTTCTTCCGTGCCTTCCAGTAAGTTTCTCCTTGTAAAAACCTCATTCAACCTGTGCACTCTTTTTCGTGGCTAGGGTGCCTACTGGGTGTAACTTATGAGGGGTAGGTTACCTTGCTCCAACTGGATGAACGGGATAATTGGTTGCATGATATGATGAGGAGAAGTCTTTTTCGTGGCTAGGGCTAGGGTGCCTACTGGGTTAACTTATGAGGGGTTGGTTACCTTGCTTCAACTGGATGAACGGGATAATTGGTTGCATGATGAGGAGAAGCTATTTAAAATGTAGTAGCATTATCGACATACAACACGTACTCTTTCTATTTATACACAAGACAATTTTATTTTCCAAACATCAAATGAAATAAAATACACCTTTTCCCTCCCACTCAGCGTCAGAGGTTCTATTCTTACGACTCCCTACAACACTCGTATTGTTGTAGTTTCTACAATATTTATGATTGTCCCGGGGAGCACGTACGCATTCAAACAGTTGTTGGACGTGGACGTGACGTATCCCCTATTATCGACATACAACACGTACTCTCTTTCTATTTATACACAAGACAATTTTATTTTCCAAACATCAAATGAAATAAAATACACCTTCCCTACCACTCAGCGTCAGAGGTTCTATTCTTCCGACTCCCTACAACACTCGTATTGTTGTAGTTCCTACAATATTTATGATTGTCCCGAGGAGCACGTACGCATTCAAACAGTTGTTGGACGTGACGTATCCCCTCTTTAAATTGGCTTTTACATAATGCCCTGCCCACCACCACCACTATTCTTCTTAAGCTAAACCAACAGATAAAGACAGGGTGCGTGTAATAATATATTCCTTCCTACGGAACATCATTACTTATTATTGCCCAGCAGGACGGACGGAGGGAAAAAAGGTGAGCTCCAGAGAGTGCAGAGTAGTCAGTCAACCGGTGAAATAGGATTATTTAGGTAAGCACAGTTCCGTGTGGTTGGGTTCACAAAAAAAGACTCCAGTCTGTCTGATACAGTATCATTGTGAAACTTATGCCAAGCCACAAAAGTCCAAATATAACCGTAAAACGAAGTATATGCATAATGCATCCCGCATCCCCTCCATCCATTGTGAGCTCGCTCACTTCTTTTTTTCCTACCATTTCCGGTCTGCCGTTCGGACCGGTACTCTTATAAATTCCCTTAATTTCCATTCAGCTCTTCTAACCCTTTCTTCCCGTCAGCTCCAGCTCAGCTCTGACGGCCATAGGCACACAACATGTCATTCTCTGTAAGATTCACACTTTACGTGCTGAAACCCAGTGTGCACCTTGTACCTCCACTGCTGCTAGTATCGTTCTAATGCAATCAACATACACACGACGTCTTATGCAACACAACAGAATTATGTTACACCGTTCCGTTCCTAATGCTATTATATTATTATACATACTTGTTGTGGCTCACGTGTGAGTCTTGAGTTTAGGTTTTTGGCTGGGGGAACGGACCCACACCGAAAATCTAGCTGGCATTTCCCGTCGAGTAAAAATCCTCTATCCTGGCATACGGCATAATAAACAATACAACTACTAGTGTAGAGGGGAAATGGACACGGCCAATCTTGACGAGTATATAATATTATTCTCCCCGTTTTTGGTTACCTTTGTCAGTAAAACACAGGTAGTGGCAGGGTGAGGGAGCGTGTGGGCTACAGAAAACCTTAATTTCGCTGTTGGCCCACTAACACTAAATTATTAAAACGGGAATAGGAATGAATAGCAGACCTTTTCCAACAATTGCAACCAGTGAAGGAAGTGAAGGTTATCTCGAGCTGCATATGGACTACTGGTTTGCATGACAGGCTCGTTTGTGCAGCAAGTCGCTTTTTTTTGCTAAATACCACATGCAAGGTGCGTATTATGCCTATATTGATTCGGTTTCGTTCGTGATAACATCAAAGAGCATTTTGCATTTTCTCTGTACTTCCTTTCCTATTACTCTCCCTTGGTGTGGTTTTCATGATGATGGAGTGAAGTGGGCACTAGAAAAGTTGTTTAAAGACTGTGCGAGGTTGAGTGAGTAGACAAATAAGAAAGGGTTCAAGGAGAGATCTGTCCAAAACTACTGACACGATCCGGTAGCAGTTGTATATTTGTAGTATTTGTATTTGTACACAATAAAATATTAATAATCAAAAAGTATTTTTGAGGGTAATTTTGCTGTGGAGGATGAAGGCAATGATGATGATGATGATGATACCTCCACTAACCGCGGAGCGTAACGCCTTCCTCTTCCAGTAATCGATTTAGCTTCAAGCAAAAAAAGTCTCACATCTTTTTTTCTTTTTTCTCCCTTTCCAGAGTCATTCTCCAGTGGGTGGCGGTGGTGGCAGTGCAAGTGGCGTTGGGAAGTGGATTGGTGTTGGTGTGCTGGTGGTGGTGAAGCGCTGCTGAAAGTGTATTTCTCTTAGATTATATTTCTGTGTGTGTGTGCAGTTTGTGTTACTTTTATTATTGGAATCGCGGAGCAGGAGGAGCTCAGAAGAATAACATTTTACTTTGCTTGGACTGTGTAGTAGCACCACCGGCTTTGGATTTTGCCATTTCGACTTCTCAATTTTATCAAGAGCTCTACTCTCTGCCTGGCTGGCTGGTGATTTTCATTGCACGTTTTCTTCCGACAACAAATCTCCATTTGAACGACACGCCAAAAAAGGAGCATCTTCCAGAGTTGAATTTACCCTGTGTACCACCATAACTATTCACCAGATTCTGGAGTTTTATTGCTCACACGCGTAGGACCAGCCGAAAGCGAGAGAGAGAGAGAGAGAGAGAGGAGGGGAAAACGGATCTTTGGTTCACGCGGGTGGGTGCATGCATATGTGCAGAGTGCGCGGCGAGGTGTGGAAGCGTGTAAACTAGTAAAAACGTCTTATGAAAATTCCATGAGCTGGAAATAACAATTTTTGGATTGGTTACATGTAAACTAAGCCAGCAATCTATCACTTTGTGAATCTCATCAAAATTATTACCTGAAAATCCGTCAAAATGGCTGGATGCTGTGGACCCAAATGCTCAAAGGCTTTCTGTCATATTTTTTAACATTATATTTTGGGTAAGTTTTCAAAATGCTATGAAGATTTTTATGAACATGTTTAACTTGGCATATATATGCTATTTGTGTACCATTATTCGCAAAAAATACGAGTTTACATAATGGTCTCCGACGAAGACAAGCTGGATGTTTTCCAGACATGTGTACGCGCCATGCCCCCAACAAATCTAAAATATTCCATCATTTCTGACATGTTGCGCTATAATATAATCCAAGCAGAAATGAAAGGATTAGGTGAAGCGTTACCCAACACGCTCAATACGAACACTGACACATTCCCCCTCACTTTACGTCTGTCAGCCTGTACTTTTTGAACCCAGTCGAGAATAAATAAGTAAAATATTCGTCAGACCATAAACATTCCGAAATGGCACATATTATATTCTATTCTTCCATAATTATAACTCCATTCTTGTTGCCTCACTAAAATTTTCACGTTTATTCNATTCGCCTATAGGCAAACTGCATTTCCTCGTTTTTGAACAAGTCCCTTCACTTTTTTCCCATTTGGCTCCTCGCACGAATAAAAGGAGTACGTGGACCTTCCATTGCATTTCTTCTTTTTTCTCTTGTTTCTAGTCCACCGAGAAGATTGGGTGAGAAGACCATAAGTAAAAAAAAAAAATAAAAACTTTTTGCAGAAGTATAGTAGCGTCTAGTCTAATATAGAGCGTATTTGTGCATTATCCATGTGTGGTTTTATGGTTCATAATCATACAACCGAATTCCCCAGCGAAGCACCTCTTTCTCTCCCCAAGTCCAAACGTGCACTCACAAAATAATAATATCATCATCATCATCCCAAAAAAAACAAATTCTGACTGTTCCATATAAGACTAAAGCGACTGACTAGCGACCCAGAACCCACGCCTCTTTCTCTATCTCCTAGAGAAAGCCACAAATATTCGCAGTCAACTAACTTGGACGGTGGTGGAGCCGGAGAGGTGGTTCATGGTGGGAATAAAGTCATCGTATGTGTACTACTATTATCATATATCAGATCAGTTACTTCAAGTGAGGAAATCCAGAGAATACCGGAGATACTTTGCATTTCCGCCCCAACACCACCAGCATAGGAATATATATAAGTTTATCGCTTTTGCCCAACAAAACCCTACGATGATATTCCCCACGGAATTGGTTTGATACATGATGGTCGAATATTTTACATAATGGAGTATGCATCTAGATCATAAAACGATAGATATAAAAGGGCGAGAGAATTTTTGATGAAATAGTTGATGCATTATAATGATCTCTCATACACCACTTTCTCCCGAGAGTATCGTTTTCCCTTCAGATAATGATGATATGAGTGAGAGTGCGGCGGTTATGAATGAGCAGTAACTAAAACCCGACTCCAGTTCAGGCGAGTAGTGCATTAAAAAAGGATTATTTGAGTGTAGACTCACCACTGCTGCGTTAGTATCCCCGTGTGAGTGTGACCTTTAGCCATGTGAATCCTTGTGGGGGCTACTCAATAAGTATCAGTATCAAGTTTCTCTCACTCGAAAAAA
>JAANSN010003905.1:0-16804 GCA_036850665.1 Dicranocentrus wangi | reverse complement strand
TTATTAGGGTTTGTTGTTGTTACTCAAGCTTTTATAGCTAGACTGGGTGCGCGTGCATTGTAATTAAAAGGTAACGGTTTGGAATTCTGAAAGTGTGCGAAAATGTGTGTCTATAATATATAGAATTTGCATTAGAAGTTGAACATTATATCGTGCTTATTATGGCAATCGGACTTTATTATCATGCTCGTTAGAAACACTAGGGCAGCGGCTATTATGCATAGCCAATAGCGTGTTAAACATATGTATAGCGTGAGCGTGTGTATGATTAAATGTGGTTTGATGGAAATGACTAAAAAATGTGTGTGAATCTGGGTTGGAATGACACTAAAAACTATACACATGTCATTCGACTTAAACTACACGGCCACTACAAATCTCTGGTAAGCTAAATGTATTCGCATGCGGTTAACTGGAGTTTTTGGAGTGCGTGCTAGTTGTTATTAATTATATTTGGGATTCAGGTGTTAGTTCGTTGGCACTGACTGGGCACTTTTCAAGGAATGGGTGTTTAATTGCTTTGGATAACTTAGTACTTACAATTAGATTTTTATTTACTACGTACGTAAAAGTATATATCTTTTAGAAACTTATAGAGGACGAGGGAGCAAGGATTGTAGTGCAGTTTTAGATTGCATTGCGAATGTTAATGTAGAGCTCCACTTTTTATAGTAAAGCTCTGTCAAAGTTTTAGACTTGCAGTGATCGATCGAGAGATAGCTCGTAAAAATGCTGGTATGGTGTTAATTAATGTCTTTGGGATCGGTTAATTGCAGAGTGGAGATTATGCGAGATTCATCAAACTCACTGACTTTGCTCTTCACCTCAATCCAAGAACAGGATTTGGGCACTTACAGGTGCACCGCCATTTATGCCCTGACTCACCAAATGGAAACCAACTTTACACTTCGTGCTTTTGGTAAGAACCTTGAACTGGAATAACTGGATATGTACGATATATTAAACTAGATGTTGTTTATTGCAATGTTATGCAAATTAAAGGGGAGAAAACTAATCCAGTTAGTGAATAATTGCGTTAAACTGGATTTCTAAATCGGTCCTTTCGGGATAATTTATTATTTGAGAGGAGAACGAAAGTGCACATTGCCCGTTTTAAAAACTTGCATCAGACATTCCTCTTGTAATTTGAACTTCATGGTTTCCCTTCTCCTTCTAAGCAAAATGAATATCTTCTATTTTATTTTCTATTTTGATTTTTGCAACCATATAAAATGACTTGATGAAACTCGACTTCGTGCAAGAGCGACTTGTTTTTAAATCGATTTTTTTAGTATTACGTACGTAATAATTGTTATGCAAGATATGATATATGCTATTTTTCACTAAACATGAACAACATCTCTTTTAATTATTGGTCTACCATGTTTTAATTGGAAACTCATGCCTTTTCTTTGTATCACATTTTGAGGAAACCAACACGAGTTTTAATGAATTTTCTCTCCTTAGTGCCAATTACGTTTGAGGACGCACCCACGAACCAGTACGCAGTCAAAGGACAAGACTACAAAGTTAAATGTCGTGTCAAGGCGAATCCCGAACCACAAGTGGACTGGAAGAAGGATCACCGTGTGATCAACAACAGCGGTATTGCAAAATACTACATAATTCCCCTTTCATTATTTTATCCCCATAACTCAAACTCACTCACTTTTTGAATATATATTCTTACGCACACCTACCCGCAGTTGTCTAATATCAAGACCGTAATTGAGTTGGATCTGAATGGTTAGAAAGGATGTATTTTGCATGATTGATAAACTAGTTGTAACCATTCACGCAAAACTACTAATCGCATTTACACAACTCTGAAGAGTGCTAATAAATGTGTGCCACCTCACTTCAGATGCTTTCCAGACCAAGGTGGTTATTAAAACGTCAGCACAGTTTATAGTTTACTCGAAAAAGCATGAGATGAGAGTCTTTCTTTCGATCGTGCCCAATATTTCTATCCTCCCCCTTTTCTTGATAAAGCGAAAGGAAGTCGGAGAGGAAACGATTATCACTTCGTAAGCACAATACAAAACCAATATACGTCATCATCATCATCTTTGAAGTATAATCACAAGCATCTTTTGCTCTTTGGTGGAAGAACGAAGCAGTTCCCGTTTTCCTCCCCTCCCTTTTTATTACTTTCCTTTTGTACTATTACTATTTACATCACGACAGGCCAACCAAGAATTATAGTGAGCTGGGGACAAAAATTACATGGATGTTTACAAGGAAATACATAGATAGGACAAAACTCAAAGGATAAGGACGTAATAAGCATTTCATAAAAATTGTATCGAGTAGTATATACGGATGGGGTACATATGTTTAGTTTGGGCTCTTGTACCGACCGACGACCGATCCATAAACACGTTTCCAATCAACCTCCTCTTTTTCCTCCCAACTTCCAAGCCAAGCCAGGCACATCTCATCATTTCCCCATTTTATTCTTAAGCCACCATCTGAATCATGCATGCTCCATGGATATTTTATTGACGATGATGGTGGGTGAGTTGCAAAGAGAAATTAGAAGCGATGTTGAAAGGAGCAGAGAGGGCAGGGGCAAAATCCTGGAGTAAGTGAACTGGATACAAGTCTGGAAAATTTATGTGAAGTTCTTGTCTCAGTACACGAGTGTGTGTGTGTGTGGTTTTTACCTAAATACAATAAGAGATGCATATATACCCACATTACCCACTACTGTACTGTAACACAGGAGAACTCAAATTGTATTTTCGTGATGTAAGGAAACACACATCCGTGGTGATAGGGACTCTTTTGTTTTGTTGGTTGCATAATGAATCAAACTGAATCCAAAGGTTTTGGATGGGTGTATCGTGCGATTATTTGTAGAGCCAGTGAACCACACGCACGCAATACATAATTTGAAGAAATGCGAAACAGAATGGGAGGTAGACTGACAAAGAGTGTAATGCGAATGTGAAAGTAAATTGTAAATTGACTAAGGGTTATAGATGCATAAATCACATTTTCTATTAACTGCACCCACCATACATACCATACGGGCGGGATGATGAAAATGCGTTGAAAACGTGAGTTTGCTGAAGATCAATGGAGAAAGTGGTCAGAAAAGGATGGAATTGCGCTTCCTTCTTGCATTTATCTAATTAGCTCCGTCAGTAAGGCTTGATTGATGACATATTCGTGTTCTGTCTTCATCTTCACCTCGATCGTTCGTAAACAGAGAGAGGGAATGTGCGCCATACAATTTTCAAAGCCTTATCCGCCCACCATTCCAGGAAGAAGTTTGTGCACTTGACGGAAATTAGAATTTGCCTGAGACCCGACCGTAGTTTTTGTCTTCTTTTCGTTGAGGATGACTAGATTGTCGATGTACTTTTTCATTTCCTTGATTAGCATCATTATCAATATAGTACTACTCGTATAACTATGTCTGCTGATCCTGCTTGGCATGCACGTTTCGTTTAACTTTTATACCTAAAACTGACAACGGAATGGAAGATATATAATATATTTGTGCAGGAATGTTTTCAAGTATCCAAAGTCGATGAGAGTCGATAAGGACATCAAAGGACATTGTCCTTTTTTATTTTTTCTTGACCTTTTTCCGTTAAAAAAGAATGGAGGTTGGATTTTGGATAAAACTTTTTTGTCCAGAGGAAAACTTTTTTCTTTTAAAGATATAGAGATGACATTTCGATCCTCTTCCTTAAGTATATTCTCTCTGTGTTTGTGTGTGCGTGCACTTGACGATATGATGATGGATGATCGGGTTCGTGTTCGG
Organism: Dicranocentrus wangi; assembly: GCA_036850665.1. Classification (NCBI taxonomy): domain Eukaryota; kingdom Metazoa; phylum Arthropoda; class Collembola; order Entomobryomorpha; family Entomobryidae; genus Dicranocentrus; species Dicranocentrus wangi. The sequence goes on along the minus strand of JAANSN010003905.1, from coordinate 13,029 downwards.
GGTGTTCTATTTTGAGTCCACTCTGTTAGCAATGGTTTCAACACATTCACAACTGCACACTTCATCGTCAGACTCAACTTGCGGACTTTGTGGATCTCACGGTACCCCTTAAAGATCGTATATAGACACCTATCTAAAATATCCATAATATATACATCATAATCATAATATATTATGTACAATTGTGTATTATTACGTATATACATATATATATATTATTCGAAATCATATATGAACACATATTGTATGCTGTCCATGAAGCATGGGAAACCGTGTGTGACGTAAGAATGTCTAGGTAATCATGATCCTCCTCCCAGAATACGTGTGACATTCGAACCATTTTTTCCGGTTACAGATCATTTCGTGATGGACAAGGATGGAGTGGTGATTCGAACGGTCACCGATGAAGATGAGGGAGTTTACACGTGCCGTGTTCGTGTCACCTCCATGGGCACGGTGGAAGAAAGGCATATTCAAGTTGAGGTAAGCAGCTTGCTGTTATCTTGATATTCTAGATGATATTCTGGGAAAATAACGGCGGGTGGTGCACGTTCACTCACGCCCACACGTTTCTAATCTACTCGTTTTATTACTGGAGAATGGGCGCTTTTAATTGCTCATGTTCACATCATCACATGGAGTTAATGAAGCTTGTCCTCCTTGATTACTCTGGAATGGACAGGAGGGCAAACAACAGTCATTTTTATTTTCGTATATAACAAATAATAAGCAAGCGGGAAGGCCATTCAACTGTGATTCTACACCTCTCCTTCTTTCAATTTTTAGGTTCATGAGCTTCCCCAAATGACATCGCAGCCGGAAGTTTACGAAGGCGTGGAAGCGGAGAGTGTAATTCTCCACTGTGCTGCAACTGGTAAACCCCAGCCAGAGTACGAATGGGTGAACCATCGCCATCAAGACTTGAGAGTATTGGAACGTCACACGGTGGATAAGTAAGTTACCAGTTTTTCGAATACGAAACCCGTCCCTACTACTGAACTGAGTTCACTTCATTATAATTTTTAATGCATCCCGTCTTTACAACTCATTTTCCCATTGTGACAACTTTCCTTTATACTTTTACCGCCCCGGTGCTATTTCCTCACTTCCTATCAGCACCGTCTGAAAAAAAATTATGCGAGACGAAGAGAATCACACACAACTTGCGAGTAAAACATCAGAATAAGTAATGGGAAAGTATGCATCCCATTTCCACGATAGGCGTCGTCTACCGAACGAAGGAGGCGTGTAGAATAAAAAATAAATTCAAAGAACACCTTCCAGCAAAAAGAAAGTGGATGCGGGGAAAGTAAAAAGAAAATCTTTTTGATTGCATTTGCATGCATGCATTTCAAGTACTCAACAGCATCCAATGCAGATATTGAGTTATGCTGTATCACAACATAAATTCCATCCCTTTCACGACGACACGGATGTAGATCTGAACGATGTAGATGTAATCTGGGAAAAAGTTTTTTGTTGACTACTCAAGCAAAATCCCTTTCTTAGTCTGAAGAAAAATGCATTTTTTTCCTTTTACCTTAGGAGCGTAACTTTTTTAAAGTCAGGAGGAGAAATGATGTGAATGCATATGAATTGGTTTGATACTCTCTATCTAGGTACAAAGGAACATTGCAAATTGATGGGATCAAAAGAGAAGATGCGGGTGCGTACACATGTACAGCGAGAAATAGGGCCGGTTTCGTTACAATGAAGTCTACCTTGAATGTTGTCACTAAGCCTGTGATTGAGGAGTTCAAGAATACTACGTAAGTGAAATGGGAGTGATGCTTAGAGGAGAAAGTTTTTAATAAATTCAATTTAGCCCTTGTACCTCCATGATTTCATTTAAATTTCACTTAAACCTGTTAGAACCCAAGTGAATGGGAATGCCGTGTTGGTGTGTCGAGCCTCTGGTGATCCCGCGCCTGAGATAAAATTCCATAAAGACAGCCTCCGTGAGCCGTTCGTCACCCAAGGTGCTCAGAATGACCAAAGAATTGTTATAGATCAACGAAAGGAGGGACGGGTTACTACTGCCACTCTGAAAATTAGAGATGTCCTCCGAACTGATGATGGCCTCTACAACTGTATTGCCTACAACCAGAGAACGAAAAGTAATAAGTTTAGAGATAGAGAGAAGAAAAAACAATATAATGCAGCTCTTTTTTATTTTGTTCCAATGATCCAGGTTTTTGTATTAATTTAGTTTGATGTTGACGAGCGAAATTGTTACTTTTTCAATTTGCAGCGGAGCTCTTGGGACACATCACAGTGGAGTTCCCTCCCACCTTTGTAAATACCCCGATGCGTGAGGCATGGTCATGGGATGGACGTGCCGCGAATGTAACTTGTTTTGCTGAAGGTATTCCGAATGCCACGATTGCCTGGTTTATTGAAGGAGCTCCAGAAAGACCAGTGGATCAAAATTTCCCAAACATCAAACAAATTGGATTCCAGTCCTTGAGCTCTCTTGAGGTTTCTTACTAAAATAAACAAGAGTAATCCTAAAGGGAACTTGGAGAGAAAGCAAAACAAAGGGAAGTTGACTCCAACGCTATAATGTCTTTTGTTTCCAGATCCGACCGATAGACCACGGGTTATATGCTTTCTACAAGTGCGTAGCCACCAACAAATTAGGCACAGCCGAGCACCGCGTCCAGCTCAAAGAGGCCCGCAAGCCGGGACAAATCCTTGAGGCTATTGTTCAAGAGAGAACGGCGACTAGTATATCCTACAAAATAGTAGGCCCAGTGGACAACGGGGGTCTTCCCGTCAGGTCGTTTGTTGCTCAATACACGGAAGACAAACCAAATTGGGAAGAGCATAAACTCAAATCGTGGCCTGTTAACCAGCAAATCTTTGCCATAGAAGGTCTAGAACCTATGCGAACGTATCGAGTCCGGTTTGCCGCTGAGAGTGAAGTCGGGCGTGGGAATTGGGCCCTGGAAAGACTTGAAACGACTCCGAAACGGTCAGCCCCCGAAACCCCAGTAATTCTCAATGAAGCCAATGGCGTTGCAATTACAGCTTATCCGGATAAGTTTGAGTTGATTTGGAGAGTGCCTCCAGACAACGGAGAGAGGATTGAAGCCTTCGAGATCTCATACCAACCGGTGAGAAACATGACCGTGAACCGTGGCACTCAGGTTGAATACAAGTGGGAACCTGTCGGTCAAAAGTTTGAGGAGCAGAAGGGATTAGGTGAGCCAAGGCATATGCTCCGAAGTTTGAACCCGGGAACCTTCTACAAGGTGGAAATTCGGGCGAGAAACGCCATCGGGAAGAGTGCTCCAGCTACAATCATTATCAAGACGGCGGCAGTTCCTGGAGGTAAGTACCTGGAGGTGTATTTTTTCTCTTGAATCCTTTATCCTGTCTTTCAGAATCAAAACTTTTCTCTTGACATTCCTCAAATTGCACTAATATCTAGTACATGCACACCAACACTGACAAAAAAGCCACTTTAGGACTGTAAAGGATTTTCTTTCACTTTCTCCACTCGCGTGGAGTTCGTGAGCTTTTAAGAGCCAGGGAAAAAATTGGGTTGGACATTTTTCTTTTTTTGTAAAGTCAGCAAGTAAAATAGGCGTTGGCTTCATAAATCATTCTTCTTAATTTATGGGCTTTTTATGGAACCTAAAGTAAACTACGCTATATAAATCCGGTGGAATATATATCTTGAATGTTGAAGAAACATAAAAAGAAGAGCGTCTATTGACAAATTTATGGGATTTTTGGTCAAAACTCTTTTTTCCGTCCTGTCGTGCTTACTTTTCTCACGCATTTCTCAACAAAAAGGTCAAAAGGAGTTCGTATATTGAAAGGATTTGAAAGAAGATTCAAAAACTGAAAATAATCCATATTTTATGCTAAATATGCTTACAATGTGGGTATATAAAATATGGAACTGTTTGCTATTTTGCTATATGATATGACGGAAGTTTTGTTTGTTGATTTTTGTATCGTGCCGTGCAGTTGGTTGTTATTTCTGTCAAAAATGTCAACTATAAAAAATTATACCCATTATTATATACCCGTCAAATCTCGTCTTGTGCGATCCTCGTCACATTTGTCTGCAATGTAAAGTATCAACAAATAATTGTTTCGTTGTTCATGTATTGTGATTTTTATTGTTTTTTGATTTTAACCTTTTGAATTTAACAGACTCAGGGAGACCAGTTGGTTCACCGGTGTCCTCTTCTGCTTCACCCTCCGTTTCATCTTCTCATTTCCACAACTTGTTGTCCGTCGCCTGTTCATTAAACCTGTTGTTGTTACCGCTAATTATCTCTCTTATCTTGTCATCTCCTACCGAGTTCTTCACTAATAGGCAGTCTGTTAGCACTAGTCGTAGCTCTTGTAACACTGATGCATTATCTACTAACATTTCTGGCGTCGTGTCGACCCCGTCATCGTCGTCGTCGTCGTGTTCACCACTTTTTCAAAATGTCAGGGCCCCGGTAGCGTAGCGTGCTTAAATGCATATTATGACTTTCAAGAAAAGCGTGTGGACAAAAAGGATGTTTTTAAAATCATGAATAGTTTATTTTTAAAAGGGTTTATTTGGTTTTATTTCCGTTGGAATTCAAATATTGTTGACTTTGCGAGTATTGTATTGTGACGTATTAGAAGGAGTTTATAAGTTCCTAGTTCGTATCCGCCGACGAACATGACGAATGTGAATTTTGAATTCTGTAGAGATTTTTTTTTTGGTTTGATGTTCTTGTCTTTGTTAAGAGCTTTGAGTTGACAGGGTCACGGCCACGCCATATCGGGTGTCTGGTGGTGGTGTCATACCGAAACATAATAAAAACAAAAAATGTGGAGGCAGGGCAAACAAAATTTATGGAACATTGAATTTGATGTACATTATGTATAAACAGATATACCTATGTCATATAAACTATATAGGTAGAAATAGATAGTACTATGCTACACAAAATCCGGAAGTTGAAGATGTAAATATTACCAACAGCTAATTAAGGGGTTCTAAAGATTAATTTATAAATGGATCAAGTTGATGAGTGAGTATAAATAGTACATATTTGAGGCATAGTCAATTCCACATTTGTTGGCATGTATGTATTTAAAGATCCTACAATTAGATGCGTGAATCTCATTGTCAGTAAATAGTGAGGACATTGCATAATATTCATAAAATAAGTAAAATAAATCATATGATGACGGACACGCATAAAGTAGTTAATATTTATGGTAAGTTATAAATCAAAGCAATCTTAACCTTTACGATTTACGAATAGTTAGGATGATTTATGTCTAGAGGAGGCTTAAAATATAATATAATTGTGACTGGAATGACACGACACAAGATAGGACTCCTGTTAAGAAAATTAATTTTTGTATATGAAATTCTTGACAAATTCCAGCTCACTTGCGTATATAAGCAGTGGAAAACTGCATTATTCTGTAGGGATCTTCTGTTTGGCTGAAAAAATGCATTCCAAATTCCGGAGAGACTTGATTATTTTGAAATTACCGAAGGATCGTCTACACTTCCTGGAACTTTTTCTTTGCTTTTTTTAATTAACGATAAAGTAATTCTGTCCTCAACTAATGAGCATTACACTATAGAAATTAGACTGCATGTTGAAAGGGATGGAAAATGAAATAAGGCCTTTGTTTGCTAAATGCACAAAAAGACTTTTTCAAACCGTACATACATAATACACTTATTCATGCACTTTTTAAATGTACCTCAAGGCAGTGAAAGAAGTCATTTGTGCAGTTTTGTTGAACATGTAACACAAAGGTGATATGGAGTTTACTTGCCTAATTAACCCTTACAGCGATTGTATTACATATGGGGTGAAAGAGTCCACATCTGCACTAATTCATAATTCATAATATATAATAGTAGTAGCTTTCTCCTTAAAATGCAAGTCTGTCTATGGGTCTTTAAACAAATTAGCGTTAAGGTAAAACTGAACAAGTATTATTGATACCGACGACATGTAAGAGATACACTATACTATGCTGCGAGACTGGTTATCATTTTAAAGTTTTAAGTTTCTAGAGCATCATGATTCGCGTAATAATGAGTGTGCTCCTCTCTCTAAATTGTGTACTACAGACACAGGCTAACCTGAACTAGAGAATTTATTATAGTCAGTGTTCCACCTAAGTATAACGATCGATCCTTTTAACCAGTTTCCCCAAGTCAGTCTATCTAGTCTAGTTGTAGACATAAACAAATATTAGCATAATATTGATTTCTCGCATAAATTATCCAACAACAAAAAATTCACTTTCTTCATCTCTGAATGTGTCATATTTATCTACTCTGAACTAGAAATTAGTACATGCGATGGTATTATGAAACATGAAACCTCAAAACTGGAGTCAGGTGTTTTGGACAATACAAAATGAAACTATCTATTCGCTGGAAAAAAAACAAAATAAAAAATGTGTAATTCTTTTAAAAAAAACAGTTGCTTATAAAATTATATTACACTACTATATTACCTATACATTATACAGTTGAATTTCAGACGAGTAATAATAAAGATTGTCGAAATAAAAATATTACATCCAACTTTCTCCTGACATTTTCTACAAAAAAAAATTGGGCCAATATATTCCACTAATTTTTCTTTCCGGTTTTAATTTCGCTAATTTTATTGCATTCTTGTGGTGCATAATTATATTGCTGTTTCGTGGTGGTGATATTGCAAAAAAGTGCTTATTTAACCATACATTAAGCCAAGCAAGCGATATGGTGTATATTTTTTTCGTGCTTATACTCTTCTCCTTCCTGAAAACCTTCTTCTCTGGTGGAGTTGCTGATGTGACGCGACGGTGAATATGTGACATGAGAATTTCTTTGTCTACTTTTTCTCCCTGTGGCCTGTTGTGCTGTCTCCTTTTCTTTCACTTGTTACTCGTACTGCTCGGGGTAACTTGAACAAATCTGACAATTTGACAAATTATTTCCATTTATTTTTACATGTCATTTATGAAATCAAAGTAATAATGTTACAGGTTTTTAGGATGATGATGATAACTTCATTATGATTCACAAGTTGAATTATATAAATAGTATCCTAATTTGAAACTTGTTCCATTTTTTTCAGATTACGACCTTATCACAGGACCTTCTACCTCGGGAAATGACAACTTGCCAATGATGATAGTTATTCTGGTCGCTGGCGTTTTTGTGGTTTTATTCCTTGTTGACATTAGCTGCTACCGAATTAACCGGACCGGGATAATATACATGCTTTCCAACCGAATGTGCAACAAAAAGAAGTCTAGGGAATCACTTGTTAAAGGAAATGATGGAACGATTCAGTAAGTTTTTGGGTTATAGCATGCCAACGAGTGATATTATATAGATGGATATATATATGCATGAGCGACTTTATTTACTCTTTCTGGCTTGGTACATATATATTAAAACTAATACTTTGCATGGTTTGAATTTTTGATTTGACTGCTGGATGAAAAATAATTTGCTTTGCGGAATGGAATGCGCCTTTGATTAAACAGAGAGAAGAGACCGTTGAATCAAGAAGGCTCTGTGGTAGATCCTTCGGATCCTTTAAAGGAGTACGAAGAAATGTATGTTTTCATTAATTAATCTGATTTTATTTCTGCTGCGGTTTGCAAATCTGTCCTCGACCCAATTCTATTTGAGGTGAGTTGAAGTGACGGTAATTTCTGATTTTCGATTTTTATAGCGCATCTAAATCAAATGGAAATGGAACGAATGGAAGTACCCCTAATCACATTACTCATACGCATCACCATCATCCGAAGGATTCTGAAGTGTAATATTTTTATGCACACAATTGCACACTATGTTTTACCCAACGACTACTTTAAACACATCTTTAGAGAACAAAGAATTAATTGAAAAATTGGATACAGCAGGCAATTATAATTTGTACATTGAAGGTAAGAGAAGAGGCCAGACGTAATATAAATGCATAAATTGGTTTAAAGTTTTACTTGATTTTGAAAATATGAATATATGATGTACGTACATTAGTATTAAGCACTTTTGTTACTATTTAAATTAGGTATGTTAAATACGTTTCCTGCGCACGCAGTTAACGAAGAAAGACCGATACAGTATATTAAAATTAATTTACGAATTTTAGCTGCATACTTTGAGATTTAATTTATAAAACGTCCAGCGTCAATGTGAATGAGTTTTTTTTTTAAATTTTAATACTTACCTATATAACCTAGTTCTCAGTCACAAATACAATACAATTTGTCAAGTGTACATAATGATTTTGAAAATTTTGCAGATACTTTAAAATGTATAATATTTGATCTCGTGGACAGTATAAATATAAGGGCAATATATTAGATGAATGAACCAAAAATAAATTTGGTTGAGTGTATCGGCCTGTTGGGTATAACTGGAACAAAAGGGTTAAAATTGTATTGTCTTGTATTTTACTACCTATCTACCCAAATAGCTTGATGTATGCTAGCACTAGCACTACAACTACATACTTAATTATGTGTATGATAAAGAGTATGTGTGTATGATAGAGTTATTAAATTTGTAACTATTAAAATAGCTGACCTAGTCAGAGGTTATAATCAGCAGCCGGAGCCAGACCAAATGTTTTGTAAAGGGATGTCATAGCTGTACGTATAAAGTAGCCTTTGTAATTACGTGACACTTCACTTGTTTGTTCCATCCTATGAAAACTGGTGGCACTGGGGTAAGTATATATCCTTTTAGAACGAGAAACAATACTACAGAAATTAAACTAGACACTTGTAAAAATACCTAATATGCGATAGCGAACATTGTCATTCTGTAAATAATTTATAACAGTCTAACATTTTACTAACCTTGTGCTAATATCTTTTGTATGTATTTTTGTATTTACCATTTATTTCATCACAACTTATATCCTACTTATCACTATACCGCAGCTAGGCATAAACTTTAAAATAATTTTCTATCAAAATCTCCTTGAATTAAAAGTGTAGCAGTGACATGTCCTCTTCTATAAAATAAAGAGACTGGCATGTTTGCGTTGTGCAACTTGTGCATCACGACATTTTTCAAATTTTATTCAAATCAAACTATTCAAGTTTGTTTTACATTTTACATTGTATGCTACCGTTAAATACAATTTGTATCAATGTGTTTGTTGATCCAAAAACTTAATTAATATTAGGTATTAATACCATCCACACTAATTGTAAGTAATGTTGTACACTGATAAGCATAACACGAAACACGCGTAATTTTGCATTACTCTAAATAAGAATGAATTTTGAGTACGAAATTTTATTGTTAATAAATTGTTTGCTAAAGCCAGATATCATTTTGTGGATTGTATGGGAGTCATTGTTTTTATTATTAACTTATCAAGATCCATGCATAATTGAAACTTCATTTACTAGCCTGAATGAAATTATTTCACTTGTAAATAAGCTGTGAAACGGAGCTGATGACATACGTCATGGTTGTTTTTCAAGAATATTGATTTTACTTCATCATTAGCAATGAGCGGAATGTGCCCCGCACAACCCCTTTTAAGAAATTAAGAACGCTTACCCTCCCTATGACAAACTGTCTTCCGTATGAAAGCATAATTAAATGGGTTTGCTTGCTCTCTGAAACTTTTTCATTATAGCATTGTCCCTTTTGGAACCTCATTTATCACCTTTCCAAGATCCCAACACTTTATTCCCTTTAACGAAAAATATTCTCCCAATTTCTAGCACAAAACACCAAAATCCTGTCGTAAGAACACTCCAGATTTGCAACGAACTCTAGCCATAAATTGCAAATCCTTCCAATAGCGGATTAGTACAAAGTCACAAAAGAAAGAAGCAATCATAAAGAAACCGTGGAAAGTTACTAAATAAATTCCAAAATAGCACCAAATATTAGCTTGCAACACTTGAAATGATCGGAAAACATGCCGAAGATGCGGAGAACTTCGTATTCGATTATCCAACAAATATTTGGGTCTTCCTAACCGCAACTCGTGTGTTAAAATCAAGGTAAAATAGAAACCATATATTATAAATGCGGAACCAAAAAAGAAAATACCAGTATGAATACCAGCTAACAAATAGATATGAAAAGCTATAACGGCTATCGCAAACGGAGGATAAAAGTGTTCTTCAGGAATAAGTTCCCCTAAGAATATTGTAGCCCTAGGGTTGTACATTAAAAATAGTGTCATTACCACGGATGAGATTACGCACATCGTACCAAAGGCTACCAGCAAAACTTCGACAAATATTGTTGGTTTATGTCTAGCTGGATCAAAATCTGGCAGATAAACTCCTGAAAATGGGAACAGTGTTGGATTGGATGTATTTTGATTCTCGAGAAAATAATAAAACATGTACATTGATTTTGATTTGATTGACTTACTTTGCAAATAACGAAGAAAGATAAACACACTGTTGAATACAAGGCTTAGGTCATGTATTAAAACGGAAAATACGGAATTCACAATTGTTGTTAGTGCTCCGACTAGCCAGTAGGCCAAAGTTAAATTGCACCTATTCAGATCACCTCGTTTATAAAATTTCAAAACGGTTGTGAAGGACGCCACTGCCCAGAATAGCGTCATACTGAAGTTCCTGTAGACCACTTTTTCTAGCTTAGGATCACTTGAGAAGGTCAAATCCTTCCCGTCCAATTGTAATGATATATACCCCGAAAAATAATTTATATATCCTTGGACTGATCATTTTTAATTACGAGGAAGTTATTGAAGTACTTAAGTTTGACTACAGTAGATTAGTAGATCCGTCCTGCAAATAGTCGTAACGATGTTTTAGCCTGTAATGTGTGATGTGATGTGATGATGTGAGAGAAATCAAACCCTAGTACTTACAACTGTCAACTGACCTACGGATGTAGGAGTTATGGCTATATAACGAATTCTCATCGTCAGCTCAGCTTTCTAAGAGGAAAAATGATTGATGTGAGCCATGAAGTCAAATTAAAAAATATTGCGCAAATAATCATGTTTTTTCAATTTAAACCGATAGAGTCTATACACAAATCAATACACTTTCTGGTTGATAGAATTTTGTTGAGTGAGCTGTTTGTGGTGGTCTTAACTATTTGTTTCAAGCTCATTTGATAAATGTAATTGCAAAAACATTCCATGATTATTCATAATTCTGGGTTTTTACTTTGTTCATACTCAGCATGCTCAGTAATCAAGGCTAACTGATGACTAAAATATATGTAGCGTATGTAATGAGACCTGCAAACTGCAAATCCAGCCACGAATAGACTTTCGAAAACCTATTTACTTTGTTTAAAGTTGCAATTTATTGTTTGAAATATGAATGATAGCAACTCGCAGTACATATTTGTGCACTGATAATTAGTCAATTACGTAATTTACAATATTTACAAAACATATTTCACAAGGTTCAACAAAAACATACACCTCAAAATTAACACATTTACACCACATCGTGTTTTTTTACTTATTTACAATTAAGTAACAGGTGTAATACATGCAGTATCAATATCACATCACATTCGAAACAAATGAAAACGCGTATACGTAAATGAACAAATGAAATGATAGCAAATTCGTCTACCATGACCTTGAAAGAGTCACAACATGTCATGTTTCTGCCTCATATACAAATAAGCTCCACAATACTAACGCTTTTGTTATATAAAAATTAATTACAAATTATGAACACCTTTAAAAATCATTGGTGGCTACAATGAGTTATATGATGAGATGCGAACTAAATCTAATTTGTTATTGAAGACAATGAAAGACAATTGTTGACAAGAAAACATTCAAAAGAGTAATCATCGTGGTGCAGAGCAGTGTGCTAGCAGAGCCAGAGTACGACGTCACCGGTGAGCGAAGTGGTCTCCACACGTCTGCAATTCAAATGACAGATTATAGGTTACAAAATGAAATTCGAAAATATTTTATGCTACAATTTCGGTATGTGTATGGTACCTCCAGGCACGGAAGCGGTTCTGAAGATAAGTATAGCTGGCTCGCTAGTTCCAATTATGTTGCGTGCCCGCATCTCTACACGGTAAAAGGACTCCGGAGCGAGGTTCTTGAGCAGATACCTTGGTTCTCCCAATGGCTTTTCCTCCTCTATTTTCCGACCAATAGAATACCACTCGTAGTCAATGTATGTACCTCTCTGGTACGTTTGGTTTTGAACCGGCTCATAAGAGATTTCAAAGGCTTCAATCCTTTCCCCGTTGTCTTGAGGCACTCTCCATATCAACTCAAATCGATCGGCATATGCAGTAATGGCTACTCCATTGAGTCCATGAACCTCGTTTAAAATTATAGGTGGTTCTGGGGCTGATCTTCGTGGAGTTGTTTCCGTTCTCTCAAATGCCCAGTACCCCATGCCCACCTCGTTTTCTGCTGCAAATCTGATGAAATATGTGCGCATTGGTTCCAAACCATCAATAATGAATTCGTGCTGGTCAACTGGCCATGATTTTATTTGATTTTCCTCCCATTGTTGCGCCCCCAAGTCTTTGTATTGAGCAACAAATGCCTTGATCGGGAGACCACCATCGTCCAGAGGGCCAATTAACCTGTAAGAGATACTGGTGGCAGTTTTCTCGTATACGATGGCTTCAAGAATTGGACCTGGCTTGCGGGCTTCCCTCAACTGAACGTGGTGCTCAGCTACACCTAATTTATTGGTGGCTATGCATTTGTAAAATCCGTAGACGTACCGGTCCAGTGGCCGAATCTGGAAATACGACACGCACATATCGTATATCATGTATCATGTATCTAAAAAGCATTGGTTGAGGTGTTCCAATACATTAAAGTGTAAAAACAGACTAACCTCAAGAGAGCTCAAGGATTGGAACCCAATTTGTCTAACATTTGGCGTGTACTGATCCACTGGTCTTTCCAATTGACCCTCAATAAACCAAGATATTGTAGCGTTCGGTATACCTTCCGCAAGACAAGTCACATTTACAATACGTCCATCCCATGACCATGCCTCACGCATTGGAGTATTGGCAAACGTTGGTGGGTATTCGACCGTAAT